>JAXIVJ010004309.1:0-30000 GCA_036785665.1 Chirona hameri | reverse complement strand
GACAACATTTCTGGTAATGCTGCTGGGTCGCCAATTTGCCTCATCTGTGTGCCATATATGACCTGAGATTCCAGGGATTGCAAGTACACCGTTCGGCTGGTCAAAGGGCATTACAAAGTCCGGCCGTACTAGAGTAAGGGCTTATTTTTCGCATATATTTTGTCTTCCAGCGTCTTCCTTTTCACTTTTGTTTCCGCCTTGATTTTAAACTGAGTACTAAACTGAATTCCATTAGTTGACACTAGTATTCTATTCTTCCTCGTCAGTTCATCCAAATCGAGAAAACATATTCTAGATCCTGATGGACCAAGTCGAGAATATCACCTTTGAGACAATGCTGGGGATTGCAAGGGATTTCACTCGGCCTTAATTTCTACAGCTCCACCAACGACACCGTAACTATTGGAAGAAATCTCAGCTGCTACGTTTATGTCATATAATTTGACAACACCAGCTCCAAGTGCCTATACAGGGCTGCCAACAATATTGTTCATAATTGCAATGTTGCAGCATCAATGTGGAATTCCTTGACGATTGGTTACACTGAATGGTTTGACGGGTGGACTTTGATCAGATGTGCCGATTAGTTCAGACGGAAAGGTGAGCTTGATCCGCTACGCTGACTGGGTAGTCAAAGGTCGCCTGAGGCACATCTACAAAACGATCGCACTTTATCTGTACATTTTACAATGTACTGTAATTATTGTAAGCGTGTCCTACACTGAATACTGCCGAACGTAATGTTACTGGAATGTAACAACATTGGCATCACGAGCAACCTCGGGTTGCTGGTGATGTCCGGGTAGCAAAACATGGGTGATCTGGCTCGGGGGGGGGGGGGATTAAGCAGCTGTTGGTACCAGTAGTCACCCTGCCAAACACTGTATCCGCCTCACCTGGTTGTCTTTGACGACGTAGTTACAGAAGCTCTGACTGCCAGCATGGGAGAACTTGCTGGTGGCCGCCGCCAGAACCTTGTCGAAGTCAACGCTGGGGTACTTCTTGAGGTCACGGTCGATCTGGGGGTAGGAGGCCGGACAGCCGGCCACCGCCAGCCAGTCCTCCACCGAGTCCAGCGGGCAGTGGCAATCCTCGGCGTACACGGGACCTGTAGAGTAGAGTCATATACTGTCATATACTGATATAGCGGCACTCCATAGTCACTGATGCAGGGGCATTCCTCCGCCAACGCAGGGCATTCCTCCGCGAACGCAGGGGATTCCTCCGCCAACGCAGGGGATTCCTCCGCCAACGCAGGGGATTCCTCCGCCAACGCAGGGGATTCCTCCGTTAACGCAGGGCATTCCTCCGCCAACGCAGGGGATTCCTCCGTTAACGCAGGGGATTCATCCGCCAACGCAGGGGATTCATCCGCCAACGCAGGGGATTCCTCCGTTAACGCAGGGGATTCCTCCGTTAACGCAAGGCATTCCTCCGCCAACGCAGGGGATTCCTCCGTTAACGCAGGGGATTCCTCCGTTAACGCAGGGGATTCCTCCGTTAACGCAGGGGATTCCTCCGTTAACGCAGGGGATTCCTCCGCCAACGCAGGGGATTCCTCCGAGAACGCAGGGGATTCCTCCGTTAACGCAGGGGATTCCTCCGAGAACGCAGGGCATTCCTCCGCCAACGCAGGGGATTCCTCCGTTAACGCAGGGGATTCCTCCGTTAACGCAGGGGATTCCTCCGAGAACGCAGGGGATTCTTCCGCGAACGCAGGGGATTCCTCCGCGAACGCAGGGGATTCCTCCGTTAACGCAGGGGATTCCTCCGCGAACGCAGGGGATTCCTCTGTGTATACGGTATACATCACATGGCAGCCCCTGTAGACCAGAGTCTTCCATTGGCACAGGGGTATGTCTCATCCGAGCACACAGGGTCTGTAGACCAGAGTCTCCCATTGGCACAGGGGTAGGTACTCTACCGAGCACACAGGGCCTGTAGAACACAGAGTCTCCCATTGGCACAGGGGTAGGTACTCATCCGAGCACACAGGGCCTGTAGACCAGAGTCTCCCATTGGCACAGGGGTAGGACTCATCCGAGCACACAGGGCATGTGGACCAGAGTCTCCCATTGGCACAGAGGTAGGTACTCATCCGAGCACACAGGCCCTGTAGACCAGAATCTTCCATTGGCACAGGGGTAGAACTCATCCGAGCACACAGGGCCTGTAGACCAGTCCCCCATTGGCACAGGGGTAGGTACTCATCCGAGCACACAGTGCCTGTAGACCAGAGTCTCCCATTGGCACAGGGGTAGGTACTCATCCGAGCACACAGGGCCTGTAGACCAGAGTCTCCCATTGGCACAGGGGTAGAACTCATCCGAGCACACAGGGCCTGTAGACCAGTCTCCCATTGGCACAGGGGTAGGTACTCATCCGAGCACACAGGGCCTGTAGACCAGAGTCTCCCATTGGCACAGGGGTAGGTACTCATCCGAGCACACAGGGCCTGTAGACCAGAGTCTCCCATTGGCACAGGGGTAGGTACTCATCCGAGCACACAGGGCCTGTAGACCAGAGTCTCCCATTGGCACAGGGGTAGGCACTCATCCGAGCACACAGGGCCTGTAGAACAGATCTGGATGCTGTATACGTCAGTCCGCTGTATCCAATCGAATATACTGGATTTGCATTGGATTTCACCTTTCAGTGTAATTTAAAGAGCCACTGACAGACAGCAACTACACTAATGCAATGATGCAACTAATGATGCAACGAGTGTGACGTTGATATTTTTGTGACACATAAAACACTGTTTTTTGTCAGATGCTGTATGTACTGATTGGATTTCACTGCACCTAAGTAAAAGTTATGGATTTCGATCGGATGTGGACTTAAACTGTCTGGATTTAGACCGGATCAAACCAATGCGGGCTGATCAAGGGCATATAGGTACTTTGTTGCCAACATAGACCCACGCAAGCGACATCCCACGCATGAACGGTCTGCTTTTACCAAGGAGAAACATCACGGAAGTGGTGGCGGGGCAGTAAAACTTCGATATTCTTTCCAGAGAAACCAAACCCTATGCAAAATTTACTTGCACATTTGAGCTCTTCCCGTATTGGTCTACCTAGTGTTGTCTCACATATTATTATTTAACAAGAATACATATTCTAGTAAGAAATACCAAACAGTGTGACCATGCCCCTGTCCCTCCCTGTCCCTACGCATATGAAATTGACTATGCAAATACTGTCGTAGTCTTGATGGCTGTCCCCCGTCCTATATCTCTCTCAAAATAGGGTGCGCTTTTACGATGCACATAAATCCATACCAATGCATGCAAAAACTCATCGTCGGTGAAATTGACTCATCAGCCGTTGTCTCAGCTAGAAGCCCCCTCCCCCTCCCGCGCCTCCCCTCCCTCACGCCTCCCCCTCTCTCCCGCGCATCCCGCGCTCTCCGCTCGCTCGCAACCCAGTCGTGCAGAGCTGTTTGTTCCTTTTCAGCGCGCGCCGGCTGGAAAAACTGTCCCGCCGCCACGCGCCACCACAGCGCGCGCCGGCTGGCAAAACTGTCCCGCCGCGCCGCACCACCACAGCGCGCGCTGGCTGGAAAAACTGTCCCGCCACGCCGCGCCACCACAGCGCGCGCCGGCTGGAAAACTGTCCCGCCGCGCCGCGCCACCACAGCGCGCGCCGGCTGGAAAAACTGTCCCGCCGCGCCGCGCCACCTCAGCGCGCGCCGGCTGGAAAACTGTCCCGCCGCGCCGCGCCACCACAGCGCGCGCCGGCTGGAAAAACTGTCCCGCCGCGCCGCGCCACCACAGCGCGCGCCGGCTGGAAAACTGTCCCGCCGCGCCGCGCCACCACAGCGCCTGCTCGGCAGTTTAGAATTAAACGCCACCACGCAGAATAGGCTCTTTGTAAATAGAGGTACACTAGTCAGTGCCGGGTTCACCTAGGAATATAGCACATTTAAGCGCTCCGCGATGTAGTTGAGACGTTTTAAGCGACTCAACTACCCTGCAGCAACTTCTCCTTTTTACCTTGTTCTATAAAAAAAACGAATTTAGCGATACCCGACGTCTCCGTAATGCCCGCCGGCCCACTGGGACAGTCCGGCATATGGTCCACTGGGACAGTGCTGCCTATGGTCCCCTGGGACAGGGCTGCCATACGGTCCCCTAGGACAGTGCTGCCATATGGTCCACTGGGACAGGGCTGCCATATGGTCAACTGGGACAGTGCTGCCATATGGTCCCCTGGGGCAGTGCTGGCATATGGTCCCCTGGGACAGTGCTGTCATATGGTCCACTGGGACAGTGCTGCCATATGGTCCACTGGGACAGGGACAGAGCACATTCCAGGCTGTGGACTGATGGGACACATTCCAGGCTGTGGGACTGATGGGATACATTCCAGGCTTTGGGATTGATGGGACTGATTGGACTGATGGGGCACATTTCAGGTTGTGGGACTGATGGGACACATTCCAAGCTGTGGGACTGATGGGACACATTTCAGGTTGTGGGACTGATGGGGCACATCCAGGCTGTGGGACTGAAGGGGCACATCCCAGGCTGTGGGACTGAATGGGCACATTCCAGGCCGTGGGACTGATGGGCACATTCCAGGCTGTGGGACTGAAGGGGCACATTCCAGGCTGTGGGACTGATGGGACTGATGGGGCACCTTCCAGGCTGTGGGACTGATGGGACTGATTGGACTGATGGGGTACATTCCAGGTTGTGGGACTGATGGGACTGATTGGACTGATGGGGTACATTCCAGGCTGTGGGACTGATGGTACTGATGGGACACATTACAGGCTATGGGACTGATGGGACTGATGGGACTGATGGGACACATTCCAGGCTTTGGGACTGATGGGACACACTCCAGGCTGTGGGATTGATGGGGCACATTCCAGGCTGTGGGACTGATGGGATACATTTCAGGCTATGGAACTGATGGGACTGATTGGAATGATGGGACTGATGGGGCACATTCCAGGCTGTGGGACTGATGGGACACATTCCAGGCTGTGGGACTGATGGGACACATTCCAGGCTGTGGGACTGATGGGACACATTACAGGCTGTGGGACTGATGGGGCACATTCCAGGCTGTGGGACTGATGGGATACATTTCAGGCTATGGAACTGATGGGACTGATTGGAATGATGGGACTGATGGGGCACATTCCAGGTTGTGGGACTGATGGGACTGATTGGAATGATGGGACTGATGGGACACATTCCAGGCTGTGGGACTGATGGGGCACATTGCAGGCTGTGGGACTGATGGGACACATTCCAAGCTGTGGGACTGATGACACACATTCCAGGCTGTGGGACTGATGGGGCACATTCCAGGCTGTGGGACTGATGGGGCACATTTCAAGCTGTGGGACTGATGGGACTGATGGGACTGATGGGACTGATGGGACTGATGGGACTGATGGGACTGATGAGACTGATGAGACTGATGAGACTGATGGGACTGATGGGACTGATGGGACTGATGGGACTGATGGGACTGATGGGACTGATGGGACTGATGGGACTGATGGGACTGATGGGACTGGTGGGACTGGTGGGACTGATGGGACTGATGGGACTGATGGGACTGATGGGACTGGTGGGACTGGTGGGACTGATGGGACTGATGGGACTGATGGGACTGATGGGACTGATGGGACTGATGGGACTGATGGGACTGATGGGACTGATGGGACTGATGGGACTGATGGGGCACATTCCAGGCTGTGGGACTGATGGGACATTTCCGTTCGGCGTTCAGCGGGCGCTTTATTTTCGGCAGGAGATATTTTGTAAGTTTTCATTGCCGCGCCCGGGACGCAGTTTCATGAGAAAAGTTGTCCGAACGAAAGTATTACGGGAACAGGCGCTAACATATTTTGGGTATTTATATTCTGTCAAACCAGACTCTGTTATGGGCTTTAATATTCCCAGAGGTACGCGACAGTGACAGTAAAGGAGTATTACACCATGCATGTGGTTATTATTAGGACACCCTGAGTGCACTTGATACCTGGTTTCACTCTCATGGTCTCAAAGTAAATACAAGCAAGACCGAATTAATAGCGTTCGGATCCCGCCAAAATTGTCGCGACCTTTACCCTGTTGCTGTTCAGTTCCGCGAAGACATAGTACAAGAGAGCCCATACGTCAAAAATTTAGGTGTTCTGTTTGATAAGCACTTCACATGGGACTCACACGTGTCTTCCCTGGTAAAAAAAATGTAGTGGTATCCTCATTGGGCTATCGCACGTGCGGCACAGCATCCCCCGCGAGCTGTTGCCACTTCTTGTAAATGCCTTGGTCGTTTCACACGTTCGGTACTGTTTAGCAGTATTTGGCAATGGCTCGCAGAGGAACATACAACGCCTTGACAAAATTCTAAATTTTGCCCTTCGTGTCATATCTGGCAAACGTAAATTTGATCACATCTCTGACGTGCGAGCTGAGCTTGGCTGACCCACTGCCCAGCAGCTATACAGACAGCACTCCCTAAATCTACTACACAAAATTCGAAACACCGGGGAACCACAGGCTCTTGCTTCCCAGCTTCATGTCAATTCTGATCTCCGCTCCCGCTCTACGCGACAGAACTCTGACCTGGCCCTTCCACGCGTGAGGACAGAGGCTGGCAAGCGCCGATTTCTATATCATGTTGTGCAAAATTACAATGAGCTGCCTTTAGCGACACGTCACTCAGCCATGCCCGCATTCAAAAGAGCGATACAGAACATGCCTCAACCAGAGTAGCCTGATGTATATAACGTAATGTGCGTGTGATAGCATTGCAGTGTATGTGATGTAATGTGTATGTGAGAGTATTGAAGTATGTGCTGTATGGGAGTATGTGCTGTAGTGAAACTGTCTTCATTTTATATTAGGATGAGTGTATCATTCGTGTTGTCCATAAAGACATAAAAGACATAAAGACATAAAAGAAAAGTGCAACAAAGAGCCTCTTGGGCCCATCCGAGGTTGCACCCCACCCCACCCACACCCACACCCACCCCCACCACCCCTCCACCAGTCTCGCCCCTTCAAATCACCTTACTCTACCTGCATAAAAGAAGGCTAATCCCACGAGTATTTATGAACTAATCCCTTCTCTGTAAAGTATTTATCTAATCTAATTTTGAAGGAAGCAAGTGTCACTGCATCAGCGACATCCCCTGGTAGCATATTCCAATGTCCTACAACCCTTCTACTGAAAAATGACTGTCGTAGCCTAGTCCTACTTTGTTTCATAATGAGTTTATGCTGATGACCTCTACCTCGATTTTCCCTATTGAACTCAAACATACCCTTTAAATATCCAGAATGCTGACTATTTACAAATTTGAAGACTTCAATTAGATCTCCTCTTAGCCTTCTATATCTAAGTGAAAACATACCCAATTTCTTTAATCTATCTTCATAAGGTAAACTACCAAGACAATTAACCATTTTTGTTGCCCTTTTTTGAACTCTTTCTAACAACCAGCAATCTTTCTCATATGTTGGAGACCAGGCTTGTACACAATACTCCAAATGTGGTCTAACGTATGCACAATACAGTTTTGTTATTACCTTTTCACTCTTGTAGGAAACATTTCTGTTAATGGCCCCTAGCATTCTAAGTGCCTTTTTCCTAGCTTCTACAACCTGGTCTGACGCTGATAGTCTATTGTTTACCACGACACCTAAATCTCTTTCCTTTTCAATCTGCTCCATTTTCTGCCCACCCATTTCATACCTATGTTTACTGCTAACCCGTCCAGCGTGCATAATCTTACATTTACTCAAATTGAATTTCATCTGCCATGCTTCAGACCACTCAACTAGCTTGTCCAGATCTGATTGAAAAACATCCTGATCATGTTTTCCTCTAATAAGGTATGCATGCTTGTATGTGGCTCCGGAATAGCCCGCTTCGGCGTGGATGGGGTCCAACGTCAAATACAAATACAAATTAACTTGTGGTAGATTCCTGCAGACCAGTTGCAGGTTTAAAAACGTAGGCAATATAATTGTTTGTGTATTGGAGTTTTAGGGCGCGACGACTGCTCCGGTCATTTTGTGACAATTAAATACAATTGATTCCCAGTATGTAGTTACTGCGGTTCCAAATAACGATTCGCTTCACTGTATATCAATTTTATACGAGAGTATGCAGCAGGTTAGATTGAATAGCAAAGTTAAAATGATGCAACATTCTAAAAAGCCATACTTTATAGTGTCTGACCTTCATTTTGAATTAATGTTAGTGGCTCGGACAAGACGTGGATAATTAAACAAAATTGGTCCATTTAGTTATTCATGTCTCGCAAGTGTTGACTACAGAAGCGGCATGGACGTCATCCAAATAAGGAGCTGGGCGTGGGTGCTGCGCGGTCATAGACTGAACTGTTAGCATAGGCGTACCCGGGGGGGACGAGGAAATTGCCCCCCTGAAGGCCCGTATGTACCCCCTTGGCCGCATGTGCCCCTTTGGAAATAGGATCAGAAGGGCTATTTCGAGAGAGAAAAAATAATGTTTGTTTTTTTAATGTTGAAAATATGCCCTTCTAAAAATATAGTGGGCCAAATCCGGTGTTTGTTTTGGTGGGGGTACCTTATGCCCCCTGATCAAAAATTGCCCTCTCTTGGAGTGAATCCTGGGTACGCCACTGACTGTTAGTGCAGTAGTCATGTATAAGTCATTGTCCTCCACGCAATGCTGGAAGTTACGTTTACGTTTAATTCATTGAGACAGACAATCTATTTACATTATTCAAAATCGTAGAAAGAAGAGAAACATGCTTACATGTTTTTCTGAGTTCGAAGATTTCCACCGGGCCGTCGCTCGGAAAGTGGGAGGAGCTTGTTTGTGTGTGTGTGTGTGTGTGTGTGTGTGTGTGTGTCTGTCCAACGGAGCATATTGGCACGTGGAGCACAAGCGGCTGGGCCGATTTGGACGCAGGTGGCACCGTACGATGCGGCAACACTCCGGACAGATAATGGTACCATTTTCGGGTAAATCGATGGCACGTGGCACATGCCAAGTGCCAAAAAGTGGGCGCCAACATTTTTTTGTTTCGCCTGCTCAGGTCACACGGTTGGTGACACAGACTCGATACTCGCAGGTCACGTGCGCGATACAGCGGCCCACAATCCATTAATGGCTTCCGATACTGAGGGGGCAAAATAAACCCTCCAGGGGGGGGGGGGGTAAACCAGGTTACCATTTTGAAGGAGCGGGCCTCCGCTGCCAGCTGGTGCCGGCCGGCCGTGGATACTGTGCCGCATAGCAGGATACTGCGCCGCACAGCACTGAGAGCCGGCCGGCACGCCGCCCAGTGGCGGCTTGTGGTGACGCCACAGTCTGAGGTCACTGCAACGGCCAGTCAGCAGTGGCCTGGCCGGCTGGGGCCAAGCTACGGAATTACCGTACGATTTTGACCCCAAGGCAATGCCCCGATCGCATTGCCAGCCTCTAGTTTACTCACGGTGTATTGTCCAAACCGAATAATGAAATGCCTCTTTGGCTCATGGAATAAATCAACGAACGGTTTTCAAGCTAGAAGTACCACACTTCCGCACCCCCATGTACGCATGCTATTTGCTTAGTACTTAGTGCCCACCTGCTTAGTGCCCTCGTAGTACCCTCAGCTATTAACCCTCGGCTGACAGCCCCCCCCCCTTGAGGTTTTTTAATAACTTTGTACACATGCGGTGCATCTTACTGAAATTTTTGGTAGCTGAGTTTACAATAATTATACGTATGCTGTAAAAAAAAAAAAATTTGAAATTGGTTAAGCAGTTTGGGAGATAATCATGTTTTGATGACGTCATGTTGGTGGAAAAACGATAAACATTTGAAAAATGACAGAAAACAGAGTTTTAAAGGAAATTGCAAACACAATTCACCGAAGATACAAAATGGCATTTTCTTTAAAATGGCAATCTCGGATTTTCGCAATTTTGGGTTTTTGACTACTAAAATAAAATAAAACTGATTTTAAAAAAATCCCCACAAAATCAAAATTTTCGAAGATGTTGGAAACACCGGAATATATGTGAGAGAACTGAGTATGGATAATAACCATACCAAATTTCAAAGCAATTTCTTCATTTTTAACTGAGTGATGGCTCCCTAAGTGTAAAAAACTGACGTCATTTTTTAAATACCTTTTTTTTACTTTTTTGACAAGATACGAACAAATAATTACCTTTTCTGTATTTTTGAGCCAAAACTGGTCTAGGAACATGCCTTTTTATTTACATATATCAATTTCTAAGTTTGAGGTTTTCTGAAGAGCAAAATCGCTGTTCTGGACGTGGTAAATCCGAGGTCATTCACTTGACCTGGAAGGTCATCCGTTGACCTGAAACCTAAAAATCGGATACTGTTAGATTCCTCTCATGACAGGTGACATGCTGGTTCTTACTTCATTGCTCCAAGTTGCTTGGTTTGGAAGTTAACAGGGGGCCTGTCAGCCCCCCCCCCCCCCCGTAGGGCGAAGGTGAAAAAAACTTCCGTAGGGCGAGGGATAATAATGAAAAGTGTAAATTAAGATCAATTCATACTATGAAGATCAACAGTTATTCAAGACCAATTATACAAACAGATCAAGATATGGACATCCGAATAGACACCGTCTAAACTCAGTCCATTAACTTAAACTTAAACTAAACTTAAGCAGCTCTACATTAAATAGAATGTCACACATTAACACTGCATTTGAACTGCGATAGCCACCATAGCATCAACGTTGCAAAACTTGTGTTGGTTCAAACATATTTGCTTAACCTTATGCTCGAAAGGGAAAAAATATTTAACCTTAAGCTTGAAAGCTTTTATAAAGACTTGTTTATCCTCACTGTCTGCATGTTTTTGTTGTGTGTGCGTCATATTTCGTCTGTGACGCAACATGAATAACAAAGCTGCCAAAGATGCGTTCCACCTTCGGGTAATATTCTCCCAGACTAGTTCCCCAGCGATAATGATTTCACATCCACTTTCACTAAGGCCCTACATAGGGGTAGGCTCTCAGCAGCAAACAGCATTCTCCGGTGGATTATTATCCCCTTGAGAGCTCGACAGTTTGTGGCACGACAGCGGCGGTAAACGTCCGCTGACATATTTTCGCGCTGCTAGTGTTCTTAACATACTCCGGATTTTTGTTTTCGGGGCAAGAATATTCTCCGGAAATTGGAACGCGGAGCGCAACGCGTCACGATCCAATATTATTCGACGACGGAATATATTACGCGACAGCACGCGACAGCACGCGGCAGCACGCGGCAGCACGCGGCAGCACGCGGCAGCACGCGGCAGCACGCGACAGCACGCGACAGCACGCGGCAGCACGCGGCAGCACGCGGCAGCACGCGACAGCACGCGACAGCACGCGACAGCACGCGACAGCACGCGACAGCACGCGACAGCACGCGACAGCACGCGACAGCACGCGACAGCACGCGACAGCACGCGACAGCACGCGACAGCACGCGACAGCACGCGACAGCACGCGGCAGCACGCGGCAGCACGCGGCAGCACGCGGCAGCACGCGGCAGCACGCGGCAGCACGCGGCAGCACGCGGCAGCACGCGGCAGCACGCGTCAGCACGCGTCAGCACGCGACAGCACGCGACAGCACGCGGCAGCACGCGGCAGCACGCGGCAGCACGCGACAGCACGCGACAGCACGCGACAGCACGCGGCAGCACGCGGCAGCACGCGGCAGCACGCGGCAGCACGCGGCAGCACGCGGCAGCACGCGGCAGCACGCGGCAGCACGCGGCAGCACGCGGCAGCACGCGGCAGCACGCGGCAGCACGCGGCAGCACGCGGCAGCACGCGGCAGCACGCGGCAGCACGCGGCAGCACGCGGCAGCACGCGGCAGCACGCGGCAGCACGCGACAGCACGCGACAGCACGCGACAGCACGCGACAGCACGCGACAGCACGCGACAGCACGCGACAGCACGCGACAGCACGCGACAGCACGCGACAGCACGCGACAGCACGCGACAGCACGCGACAGCACGCGACAGCACGCGACAGCACGCGACAGCACGCGACAGCACGCGACAGCACGCGACAGCACGCGACAGCACGCGACAGCACGCGACAGCACGCGACAGCACGCGACAGCACGCGACAGCACGCGACCAGCACGCGACAGCACGCGACAGCACGCGACAGCACGCGACAGCACGCGACAGCACGCGACAGCACGCGACAGCACGCGACAGCACGCGACAGCACGCGACAGCACGCGACAGCACGCGACAGCACGCGACAGCACGCGACAGCACGCGACAGCACGCGACAGCACGCGACAGCACGCGACAGCACGCGACAGCA
The DNA here is from genome assembly GCA_036785665.1 of Chirona hameri. Classification (NCBI taxonomy): domain Eukaryota; kingdom Metazoa; phylum Arthropoda; class Thecostraca; order Balanomorpha; family Balanidae; genus Chirona; species Chirona hameri. The sequence continues at coordinate 17,679 of JAXIVJ010004309.1, read as the reverse complement.
CGCGACAGCACGCGACAGCACGCGACAGCACGCGACAGCACGCGACAGCACGCGACAGCACGCGACAGCACGCGACAGCACGCGACAGCACGCGACAGCACGCGACAGCACGCGACAGCACGCGACAGCACGCGACAGCACGCGACAGCACGCGACAGCACGCGACAGCACGCGACAGCACGCGACAGCACGCGACAGCACGCGACAGCACGCGACAGCACGCGACAGCACGCGACAGCACGCGACAGCACGCGACAGCACGCGACAGCACGCGACAGCACGCGACAGCACGCGACAGCACGCGACAGCACGCGACAGCACGCGACAGCACGCGACAGCACGCGGCAGCACGCGGCAGCACGCGGCAGCACGCGGCAGCACGCGGCAGCACGCGGCAGCACGCGGCAGCACGCGGCAGCACGCGGCAGCACGCGGCAGCACGCGGCAGCACGCGGCAGCACGCGGCAGCACGCGGCAGCACGCGGCAGCACGCGGCAGCACGCGGCAGCACGCGGCAGCACGCGGCAGCACGCGGCAGCACGCGGCAGCACGCGGCAGCACGCGGCAGCACGCGGCAGCACGCGGCAGCACGCGGCAGCACGCGGCAGCACGCGGCAGCACGCGGCAGCACGCGGCAGCACGCGGCAGCACGCGGCAGCACGCGGCAGCACGCGGCAGCACGCGGCAGCACGCGGCAGCACGCGGCAGCACGCGGCAGCACGCGGCAGCACGCGGCAGCACGCGGCAGCACGCGGCAGCACGCGGCAGCACGCGGCAGCACGCGGCAGCACGCGGCAGCACGCGGCAGCACGCGGCAGCACGCGGCAGCACGCGGCAGCACGCGGCAGCACGCGGCAGCACGCGGCAGCACGCGGCAGCACGCGGCAGCACGCGGCAGCACGCGGCAGCACGCGGCAGCACGCGGCAGCACGCGGCAGCACGCGGCAGCACGCGGCAGCACGCGGCAGCACGCGGCAGCACGCGGCAGCACGCGGCAGCACGCGGCAGCACGCGGCAGCACGCGGCAGCACGCGGCAGCACGCGGCAGCACGCGGCAGCACGCGGCAGCACGCGGCAGCACGCGGCAGCACGCGGCAGCACGCGGCAGCACGCGGCAGCACGCGGCAGCACGCGGCAGCACGCGGCAGCACGCGGCAGCACGCGACAGCACGCGACAGCACGCGACAGCACGCGACAGCACGCGACAGCACGCGACAGCACGCGACAGCACGCGACAGCACGCGACAGCACGCGACAGCACGCGACAGCACGCGACAGCACGCGACAGCACGCGACAGCACGCGACAGCACGCGACAGCACGCGACAGCACGCGACAGCACGCGACAGCACGCGACAGCACGCGACAGCACGCGACAGCACGCGACAGCACGCGACAGCACGCGACAGCACGCGACAGCACGCGGCAGCACGCGGCAGCACGCGGCAGCACGCGGCAGCACGCGGCAGCACGCGGCAGCACGCTGCAGCACGCGGCAGCACGCGGCAGCACGCGGCAACAGCACGCGGCAGCACGCGGCAGCACGCGGCAGCACGCGGCAGCACGCGGCAGCACGCGGCAGCACGCGGCAGCACGCGGCAGCACGCGGCAGCACGCGGCAGCACGCGGCAGCACGCGGCAGCACGCGGCAGCACGCGGCAGCACGCGGCAGCACGCGGCAGCACGCGACAGCACGCGACAGCACGCGACAGCACGCGACAGCACGCGACAGCACGCGACAGCACGCGACAGCACGCGACAGCACGCGACAGCACGCGACAGCACGCGACAGCACGCGACAGCACGCGACAGCACGCGACAGCACGCGACAGCACGCGACAGCACGCGGGACAGCACGCGACAGCACGCGACAGCACGCGACAGCACGCGACAGCACGCGACAGTACGCGACAGCACGCGACAGCACGCGACAGCACGCGACAGCACGCGACAGCACGCGACAGCACGCGACAGCACGCGACAGCACGCGACAGCACGCGACAGCACGCGACAGCACGCGACAGGCACGCGACAGCACGCGACAGCACGCGACAGCACGCGACAGCACGCGACAGCACGCGGATGCAGCACGCCGACAGCACGCGACAGCACGCGGCAGCAGCGGCAGCAGCGGCGCACGCGGCAGCACGCGCAGCCGCGCGCACGCGGCAGCACGCGGCAGCACCCGCGGCAGCACGCGGCAGCACGCGGCAGCACGCGGCAGCACGCGGCATCACGCGGCAGCACGCGGCAGCACGCGGCAGCACGCGGCAGCACGCGGCAGCACGCGGCAGCACGCGGCAGCACGCGGCAGCACGCGGCAGCACGCGGCTGCACGCGGCAGCACGCGGCAGCACGCGGCAGCACGCGGCAGCACGCGGCAGCACGCGGCAGCACGCGGCAGCACGCGGCAGCACGCGCAGCACGCGGGCAGTACGCGAACAGCAGTGCCAGGGCCGAACGCGTCATTTGATGCTCGCTTCGAACGCTGTGGAAACACTTACTGTGATAATGATCGCGAGGATTTGCAATATGTATTATATGAGAATCAATATATGCTTCCATAAATACAGCTATGTTTTTGTTTCAAGTTAATGAGATTATCGTCGCAGGAAGTCATGAGTTGATATCTGGCAGAACAAGTGGTGTTGTTAGTTTGCAAAAAAAAAATGAAAAGGTGGGATGAGACAACAGTGCATTTAATCTGGCATTGCTTAAAACAGGAGAAAATCTTACAGAAAATACAAACAGAATTACAATAGTTTATTTTCGTGTTTTTTTTTCGTGCTGTGACCAGGCTCAAAGTTTCGCCACTCTCACTCTGCCAGGACGAGTTCATTCGAGCTGATATTGGCTGAGTCGGGGCGGAAGCTTTATCAATGTTTGGGTTGACGAAGAAAGCGGCACTACCAATATTAAATTAAAGAAGCCCAGCACGCAAATCCTCGGCTGAAGCCGGATGCATCAGAATCCATTGCATATGCATCCTTCATCAGAAGGAGCCCAACCCAATGCCAGCGGGAGCCAGGCGGACGAATTTATTGGAAACTTTCCAAATATTTCTTTGATCCTCTTTCAATTCGGGTTATCGATTTGATGCTAAACTCTTCTGATAATCTATTCCACTTCACAGAAGATTGTTAATAAAAACAGAATTGTACCATCCCAATTTCAGCTCGCCGTTCCGAGACCCAATAGTGACAGTGAGGGCTGCGGCGGTAAAGGGTAGGTCGCAGTCGCTTTCGACAAAATAAAACTTCGTCTAAGTGTCCGCAACAAAAGGTTATTGGCCGTAACGGAAATACAACACATGGCAGGTTGCTTGCACAGGCCAATTTCAATGTCACAATCAACACACCACAATGTAAACACGTTGAGTTTCGTTCGTGACACATATTGCTGAGCCAATAGCAAGCGAACCCGACATTTCCAACGCTGACATTGCATTTACGTGCCAGTAACGATTGTTATGATGTCGGCGATGATAAACATAAACTACCAACGGCAAATGTTTTCCTGTTAACAAGTTACCAGCACATTGATGAAGTACTCCATGGAGAGGCGACTTTCGTGTAGTTTTCCTTTATGCAGTCTCGTGTATAATGAATGATACTGTTTCATCGCATTATGACTGCAAAGTATGCAGCAAACAATACCCATGAGTTATGAGGCAATCAGCAAAGCTGAGGAACGTGGAGCGTTTCCGCGTTTTATTATGGTGCAAATGTCCATAGTTGATGCAGCCTATAGCCGGTGATGGACGTGCACCACAAGATACCGGACATTCCAGTCATGCCTGGTAATTCATGTGCTTCCATATCTTCAATCGAGGTCACCGTATCGTCAGGAAACTGAACAATCTGACTGACTAGTGTCCATAGTTATGCTGGAAGCTACTTACAGTCCTTCTTCAGTTGAGTGCGAATTGACGATTAAACAGATTAGTTTACGATTCTCACCAAAATATCGACAGGCCCGACGGCAAATACAGATATTCATGACAACGGTTACAGCTATGATTGATTGCGATTGGTAATTCATTCGGACATTTTGTTTCACAATATGCTGACGTTTCCATCGCAATTATCCGATTGATTAACTTACACCCTTCGACTTACCACCCTTCGACAGCACTAAGAGCCGTAAATGATGGAGACAGTTACACCATTATCATTGCATCATACATGTACTTCCACCGACAAGTAAGACAAGTATTTCACCCACGAAAGTAACCAGGCAATACCAATTTGTATCTGGAACACCCGTGATTCGAGGTTATGTGCTCCAGTCAATAATCAATAAATCGGTGACCACTTAGAAACCCATGATCAGCACATGACCCGTGATCGCCTAATAACAAATTATAAAAAATGCCAAAGACTTTTGAGGTTTGACCTTCCCATAAGCGGATATACAAAATGTCATTTATAATACTGGGGTTCTCAGACTGATATTTTATCAGACTGATATTGTTTGTTAGCGTGATCTTCGTGACCTTTATCGGCGTGGTCGAAGGTCGTAATCGGCGGACCGTATCCAGGTATGTCGGGCACGTAAAACTTTCGTCTCTAAATTCTGCCGGACGCCAGGAATTGCGCGACCAGGTGGTGGGGTCAGGACCTGCGCAACAAGCTATGCTTAGCGTGGATCCTGACCTCGGAAATCCATCCATTCAAAAAACATTCGGACTAAAATAAAAAAATAAAAACCTTTCGACCACACCAACCATGGATAAATAACATTAAGGAAAACGGTCCTTAATGCTACTTTATTAAGTGAAATGTGATTAAATTAATCGAAACGGTCCTTATTGTTAACCCGCGCACTGCAGGGGGGGTTGATTTCCGCCCCCTCCCCCCCCCCCCCCCCCCCCTCACCCTCAGGTTTTTCAAAGATAGCGAAAAAACGGCGGCCCGCAGCGCCGCCGAATTTTAGCACACCTGTTAGGACATCAATTACGTACACTTTGAAAAAAATAACCTCGGGTCATCTCAGGTCAGGTCACCAGACCAGGTCAAGTGACCCCACCTTCAAAAATGTTTGCAGTTGTGCCAAAGCCAGAGTTTTTCACCGATTAGTTTGACAATTACAGGATGCCACGAGGGCATAAGTACTTACAATTCGTATATCTCGGAATTTTGATATCGGTGACCTAAGGTCAGGTCAATTTCGTAACCTCCCCATAATAAGTCAATGGGGAAATATACAATTTTTTCCTTGTTCAAGGATATGCATGATATTAGTCCAATTACTTCTGGATCATGTTATTATAGGATATTCGCGATGATCCAAGTGTAGGTTTTGTTCAGTGACCCCTATTGGGTCATTTGAGGTCATGCGAGGTCACCATCACTTTGTTTGTCAATAACTCCCGACACAATGAAGATAGAGAAGTAAAACAGACATCAATGTGTTTGTCTCGTCGAGACACGTCTTCCCATATGCAACATGCCCTACTTGGGTCACCACTTGACTTTGACCTGAGTTCAAATTGTTAAGTTAACTTAACAAAGTCACCATGTATATCATTCGAAGCGCCTTGCCAAGATAAACACAATGACGCAAACAGTTTTCCGTTATCTTTATTCAATAAAAAGTTAATAGCGAAAAACGGTTTAGCAAAACAAAATGCATTTTTCCCCCTTTTTTGACCTCTGGAGCCTCAAATATTGACCTGAGAGCAAATTTGAGGACACCTTGCCGATTGGCAATTTCACTGGCTGGCGCTTGATTTTTCCGTTTGTTTCTAACTAGCATAGTTGCTGAGATATGTGGGAATTTCTGGAGCGATGTCCCAAAACAGGAAAAAATTGCAAATTTGACCTTTGATGACCTCTAGTGACCTCAATTTTGACCTGACCTAAAACAATACTGAAATACTTTCTATAGAACATGTATCAAGCTATCAAATGTCGTGTTTTGCTTCTCGCTACGTAGCGTAGTTTTCGAGATCTCAGGGGGGGGGGGGCGGAAATCAATCCCCCCCCCCCCCCTGCAGTTCGTGTTCGGCGCAAAGCCCCTGCAGTGCGCGGGTTAATGTATTAATGAAAATGTGATTAACTAACGTAATCCTAATTAACACAATCCACCATTTACGCAGTCTTTCGTTTTCCCAAGATCCCGGTGTCAGTATTAGTACTTTATCAACATATCACTAACTGGTTAAGTGTCACAGCCCCGCAGATTTCTCAATGCCTTGCAACTTAACAAGCAAGTAGCAACAGTAAAAGAAAAAAACAATGCATCTTATTCAACAGATTTGCTTCCCTGCGTGACCGGTGCTGTCCCCTATTTCAACCAAGCGTGACCCGTGCTGCCCTCTACTCACCTTCCAGCTTGTAGGGACTGTCGGCCACGTGCTGCCCCCTATAGAGGATTCTAAGCACGGCGTTGCGGCATGTGATGAACACTCGGTAGCGCACTATCACCACGCCATCGTGACGGTCCAGCGTCTGCAGGTTGATATGACACGCACCCCGAGCCGAGTCCCCGGTCAAGCTGACTTCAAACTCCGACTGGGGCGAGGACATCAACCTGCGAGTCAGGTCAGAGGGTCAGATCAGGGCTGAAAGTGAGGAGCGGAGGGCACCCGGTCAGGTCAGGACGGGAAGAGAGGAGGCTGTTCACGAGCCAGCGCAGGTTAGTATCATGCAGGGTGTTTCATAAAGAATGTCAATTTTACAATCGAAAGTACATCAAGTAAAAATTGGCGGAGCACGTGGGAATTTGCAAGTTTTGTTGGAAATTGTTGGACATTTTGATTTCCAACAAGAGCAATAATAGCCTTCACACGGCCAGCCAGTGAGAACAGAGGCCTGAGGGGTCAAGATGCCAGGCCAGGATCCTTGCGCCCAACGGCAAAATACGTCATAAACCAAGTAACAGTAGACGTGGATGCCCTTTGAATTCAGAGTTTTGGGGAGATATCGAAGTTAAATCGAAAGAGTTTGCTATACATGATATATGGCTATAATAACGCATTTGAGAGGTTCGTTCCACAACAAAAATGAAAATGTCTAGATGTTGTGGTGTATAGTAGTCCAACAAACACACAGATAAAACATGGTATATGTAAATAATGACAATATTAACATTGACATTCATTATGAACAGACTTGTCAATGATTCATATTTGTCATGAAATTGTCAGTGAATTGTCTGTGAATTGTCTGTGAATTGTCTGTGAATTGTCTGTAAGCTGTCTGTGAATTGTCTGTAAGCTGTCTGTGAATTGTCTGTAAGCTGTCTGTGAATTGTCAGTGAATTGTCTGTGAATTGTCTGTGAATTGTCTGTGAATTGTCTGTGAATTGTCCGTAAGGTGTCTGTGAATTGTCTGTAAGCTGTCTGTGATTGTCTGTAAGCTGTCTGTGAATTGTCTGTAAGGTGTCTGTGAATTGTCTGTAAGGTGTCTGTGAATTGTCTGTAAGGTGTCTGTGAATTGTCTGTAAGGTGTCTGTGAATTGTCTGTAAGCTGTCTGTGAATTGTCTGTAAGCTGTCTGTGAATTGTCTGTAAGGTGTCTGTGAATTGTCTGTAAGGCGTCTGTAAGGTGTCTGTGAATTGTCTGTGAATTGTCTGTGAATTGTCTGTGAATTGTCTGTGAATTGTCTGTGAATTGTCTGTGAATTGTCTGTGAATTGTCTGTGAATTGTCTGTGAATTGTCTGTGAATTGTCTGTGAATTGTCTGTGAATTGTCTGTGAATTGTCTGTGAATTGTCTGTGAATTGTCTGTGAATTGTCTGTGAATTGTCTGTGAATTGTCTGTGAATTGTCTGTGAATTGTCTGTGAATTGTCTGTGAATTGCCTGTGAATTGTCTGTAAGCTGTCTGTGAATTGTCTGTAAGGTGTCTGTGAATTGTCTGTGAATTGTCTGTATGCTGTCTGTGAATTGTCTGTAAGGTGTCTGTGAATTGTCTGTGAATTGTCTGTGAAATGTCTGTCAAATGTCTGTGAATTGTATGTGAATTGTCTGTAAGCTGTCTGCGAGTTCCCAGTGGTGGCTCGTCATATGAGGCAACTGGGGCCGGGCCTCACCTATTAGTTAGGAAGAATTTGCTTTGCAATATTCATTGGTTGCCATAGGGAAAAAATGTGATTGATTCCCATTCTGCATATCGCAGTGCATTTTATTATGGCATATCACCGAAATTCTCCGGGTCTTCCATCCACCCGCCGGCCGCCAGTACGTTTACCATAAAACCACTACGAGCCGACCGAGGCCCGGCCGGCCTGCCGCCTCACCGCCTCCGCCCGTTCAGCACAGCTACGCGGGCAAACGCCTCTCAACCAGAGGTCGCCATGGGCTGGGCTGGGCCTGGGCTGGGCCTGGGCTGGGCCTGGGCTGGGCCTGGGCTGGGCCTGGGCTGGGCCTGGGCTGGGCCTGGGCCGGGCCTCAACCGGACCTCAACTTTAAGGAAATCACTGGGCTCTGGATGGGCCTGGGCCTGACAATTCTGAAGTAATGCGCGCGTCGCACAAGCTCAGGTCAGAGCTCAAAAATATTTTAGCCAGCAGTTCACTTACACAGCAACACACTGTTGCTGTGGCTGTGGCTTCTTTTTTTTTGGTTAGCATAGTTGGTGCATTGTTTCACATTTATAGTATACAAGTAAATATGTTAGGATAATGATTGCAAATTCTGTGAAAATAATGATATGCTTAATCTGACCGGGCCGGACCGAGCCTAGGCCTCAATATTATTAATTTGACTGGGCCTGGGCCGGGCTGGGCTGGGGGTTGGTGGGCCCGTGGCGAACACTGCTCTCAACCGATGATGCTGCGCCGTGCCGACCAATGGTAGCCAACTGAGGCACGGATGTTTCGGGCCTCCAAGCGATTATTCGGCTCCTAGGAGCCGTAGCGACGGCAATCAAAGTTCATGAACGAAGAAACATGTTGATCTATCGATCTGGCCACATTTTTGATTGAAAACTATCATTTATTATCCATATTTTGATATTTTATTATCGTACCGCAGTCTGCTAGCGTCGGCGGCGGACAGGCCGTTGGCGGCCGAGTAAAGCGGCAACTTTCGAATCCCCTGCAACCGTATGACGATGTTTCCATCGAACTGCGGTGTTCTTTAGATAGGTGAATATTAATCACTATAAGGATACAGCACATTCTTCAATATTACGTGAGATATAACTTAATTTTGGCGTTATAGTTCGTTACGGGTATGTGATGCTCCAGCAAATGTCGCAGCTCTCTCGCCCGGCTGCATGGCCCTCGGCCCGACTGAGGCCGTACTTTTTCTTATATTTTGTTGTCACCCGGGCGATTCTAAGATCGATTCCGGGATGAGGATGACCTTCCGGGGTGGATTACGGGGTGGGGATGACCTTCCGGGGTGGATTCAGGGGTGGGGATGACCTTCCGGCAATTTAGGCCGGGAATGAAAGTTACGTTACGTTAATCCGGTTTATATGAACCCGGTAGAGCAAAACAAGGAAAGGGTCTATTATCACGTTAAGCTTGTTCGTTGCAATACAGATCTGAACTAAGCTAAGCGCATATCATTGATTTATAACATACATTTGGAGACGGGCCAGTGTGATTGCCAGGGTAGACTTGGCTCTGCTTGACCCGCCGCGACCTGGAGGCAACGCGGAGCCGGAGGTACAGCACAGCAATGGGCGCTGTGGCCCCGAACAGAGTTCGTCACGGGCCGGCCTGGCCCTATAGGCCATGGGCCGGGCCTGGGTCGGGCCTCAACTTTAAGGAAATCACCGGGCTCTGGACGGGCCTGGGCTGAGAATGTTTAAATAATGCGCGCAAGCTTAGGTCAGAGCTTAAACATATTTTAACCAGCAGTTCATTTCCACAGCAACACACTGTTGCTGTGGCTGCGGCTTTTTGTTTTTTGGTTAGCATAGTTGGTTCATTGTTTCACATTTATAGTATACAATTAAATATGCTATGATAATGATTGCAAATTTTTTGAAAATAAGTATATGCTTAATATGAACGGGCCGGACCGGGCCTGGGTCTCAAAATTATTAATTTGACCGGGCCTGGTCCGGACCTGGGCTTGGTGTCCATGGGCCCGGGCCGGGCCGGGCTGGGGGTTGGTGGGCCCGTGACGAACACTGACCTCACCCAACCTTGTGTGAGGGGCAATGGGCGCTGATGCCCCGGCCGACCTTGTGGGGTGTAATATCCGGTAAAAAGTCCTGACTAGAACAAATCCGGAGCCTAGCCAAGGGTAAAACCTGCACCTTTTTGCCAAATTGTGCAGGAAAAAAAACACGTTTATATTGATCTTGCTAATTGTGTATTGCGAAGGAATTCGAAGAGGAGACGAGTTAGCTCTGGGTATTCGTCCCCCAAGAGCGTCTGGAGATTGAGTTCAATATTATTATGCTATGTGAAATTCAGTCTGGTCTCTAGAGGCTACCGCATGTGTGATACGATCTTCTCGGATGGCTCAGATTCGAATGCTGCCGCGAGGCGTCAGCCCGGGCACTAGGTGGCGCCAGGCGTGACTTTTTGTTAAAAGCTGTCGGTTTGCTTTGCATAGAGAACTGTGACTGTATAATGTATATATAGTATAGTATATTAGTATAGTAGATATAGTAGATATATGATTGAAAGCAGTCTTTAATATCATTTCCGAACTAAATAGTTAAGTTTTTGGCACCGCCGGATTTATGGGGTACCAAAAAGCCTGAAAACCCTGAATTCGGCCGTAAATTGGCTTAGGTTCTGACTTGGTTTGAGAGAGAACCTAAGTAACTTGAACGGCTAATTTCATATTTGTTTCAGAAACTTAGGAACGTCATGAAAAGTGGGGGCAGTGAAACTTCGATCTTGTCTTGAGTGAAGCCCAACCCCCTATGGATTTCGTTTTGCATAGGTATTTAAACTCGTCTTGTCTTGATCTATTTTTTACCTACTGACCCAAATTTTCCTCTTTAGACCAAAATAAATATTGTATATACAAAGCATATGACTAAATATGTTCTAAATGTGTTCTATAAAATGCACTTTTCCAACAAAAAAAATCAGAACCTGTTCCACGGACCTTAAAAAGAGACTTGGTACATCGCTTTTGGTAACCTCCTTTCCAAAAAAACAACAATAACACCTCGAAAAAACGAAACCTTGCAAAAATGCATTAATAGCATTGACAGGACGCCACAAAGTGGTCGTTCGCCCCTCTATTTATTCTCAATAACTTCCGATCCACTTCAGTGACATCGATCAAGTTTGGTAGGCTGGTAGAACGATTTATTTCAAACATTTTGACACCAGAAAAAGTTCAAGGTCAGGTCAGGTCACCGAGTTATGACGTAACCAAAAGTCTACGCAACGTTTTTTTAGCTGATGGATGCTCTCGTGCTACTTTATTCATTATTATCATCACTTGGCGTTAGCAATGGAACATGACGGTCATCATTGGCGGATCCAGAGGGGGAGGGGCATGCCCCTCCCCCCCCCCCCCCACACACACACCCTTGAGCCTCGAAGGGACGCCCAATAGCCCGATGGGGCCCATAGCCGATCCAATTGACTCGAAACGAATTTCACCCGTTTTCAAACAAATCGCAAGTAAATTTGCCCACTCTGACCTCCAGAGAGCCCACTCTGGTCTCCGTAGGGGCCACTTCGGCCTCCAGAAGGTCCACTCTGACCACCAGAGGGCCCATTCTGACTTGTAGAGGGCCCATTCTGGTTTGTAAAGGCCCATTGTAGCATGCGAAAGGCATATTTTGAACTAAAAGGGTCCATTATGGCCTACATTTGTCTGCAAGATCAAAAGGGTCACCAAGGCTTGAGGGGGCCCGCTAAGGCCTGAGGAGGCCCACCAAGACCTGGGGGCCCACTTTGCTCGTGGCCCCCTCCTTGACGGAATCATGGATCCGCCACTGACGGTCATAATATAACTCCTTTGAGCCAGATACAACATGGCTCAGGAAGTCAGAATGGGCCCTCAGGAGGTCAGAATTGGCCCACTGGATGCCAGCGTGGGCCCTCTGGAAGGAAAATAGTGGTCCTCTGAAAAGCACAGAGGGGCCATCTGGAAGCCAGGTGGGCCCTATGAAAGGTATAGGGGCCTTCTGGAAACCAGATGGCCCCTGGAGGCCAGAGCGGGTCCTCTGGAGGTCAGAGTAGGCCCTAGGGCGTAGCTTCTCCAGACTAGTGGGGGGGGGGGCTGAGCTGGCAAAAAATCGCTTAACCCGCGAGTTACTGGGGGGCTATTTTTTGCCCCCCCCCCCCCCCCCCTCTCGTTATTTTGCAATAACTCCTAAACGAACACTGGTATCGTCACCAAACTTGCAGTACCTTCTCTCACATCAATTCTACACATGTTGGCAAACGGGAAAAAAGAGGCTATGATAGGTCAATCGGGAATGACGTCAGAGTGACGTCATGTTCTTCGGTTTTTGTTGCAAAATAATGGTTTGCGGAAAACGCTGCCAAAGGTACGATAATTGAGATAAACTCAATTGTTTAAAATCAAATTACTGACAATCGACCGGGCTATCGAACTGCTATCTCGGATTTTTGAGGGTTTTTTATTAAAAATTTTGAGAAATCCATACATTTTTTTTGGTACAAAATTTTCAAGAAAAAACAGAATATCCAAAAATCGGAATATATGTGATTGAGACGTATGCGGTGAATATGTGTACCAAATTTTAAGTCGATATCCTTATCAATGACCGAGTTATGACCTTTAAATTACAAAAATCGACCACTTCTCACAGCATTACTATGTATAAAAAACGCATTTCCATTTTTGCTTTTTACTTCTATTTATGTGGAACAAACAATGTTCTAAGGTCATTTTTCGCGTTCTAGACGAAAAAAACATAAACATGTGTTACAACGCCTAATGACCGTAATCTGCAGTTTGACCTCGTGACCTCGGATGACCTTGACTTGACCCAAGGTCATTAACAGCTTATAAAGGTACTTAGAAGTGTCAGACACACGAATCATATAGATTTATCGACAGCTTATGCGTTTAATATCGCAATTTTGCGCGACAATTCCATCCATCGAGACCTTTTGACACGGTCAAACATGTTTTACTTGACCTGACTTGTAACGTCATCGGTGACCCTGAGGTCAACAATATTATATTTCCCTCGATAAATTTCCCAGGGCTATCGAATGCCGTTTGAATTTTTACATTCGGTCCAGTAGTTCCGGAGATCAGAGGGGGTGGGGGTGGGGCAAAAAATACCCTCCTCCCCTCCCCTCCCTCCCCCCCCCCCCCCCCCCCCCCCCAACCAGTAAGTCGCGGGTTAAAGTACCATCAAAATTCACAAAATACAGATTTCTCTCCGGATTTGACCCACTTCCTCGTTAAAGTTTGAGGGGCTGAAGCCCCAGTTGGGTGGGATGAAGCCCCCCCCCCCCCCCCCCCTCCCCTCCCCACTGAATAGGAACCTACAACCCTGGTAGGCCCTCTTCGAGGCCAGAGTGGGCCTCCTGGAGGCCAGATGGGTCCTCTGGAACCTAGGGAGAACTTGGATGGTCTGGGAGTGCCCCGAATCTGGTCTGAGGCCCTCTCAGTCTCAGACCCCGGTCTGGGACCCCTCAGGCTGGGACCAGGGACCATCTTAACCAGTCTAGGGCCATCAGACCAGAGTCTGGGCACTCCCAGGCCAGCCAAGGGCTCCCTAGGTTCCAGAGGACCCATCTGACCTCCATTAGGCCCACTCTGGCCTCCTGGGGCCATCTGGTTTCCAGAGGGCCCCTCTTCCTTTCAAAGGGTCCATCTGCACCTCTGTGCTTTTCACAGGATCACTATTTGCCTTCCAGAGGACTCACCCTGGCATCCAGTGGACCAGTTCTGACCTCCTGGGGACCCATTCTGACTTCCCGAGCCATGTTGTATCTGACTCAAAGGAGTTATATTATGACCGTCAGTGGCGGATCCAGGATTCGGTCAAGGAGGGAGCCACGTAGCAAAGTGGGCCCCCAGGTCTTGGTGGGCCCACCCAGGCCTTAGTGGGCCCCCTCAAGACTTAGTGCGCCCCCTCAAGCCTTGGTGGGCCCCTTTGGTCTTGAAGAAAAATGTAGGCCAGAATGGACCCTTTTAGTTCAAAATTTGCCTTTCACATGCTAAAATGGGCCTCTACAAACCAGAATGGGCCCTCAGTCAGGATGGGCCCTCTGGCGGTCAGTGGGCCCTCTGAAAGCTGAAGTGGCCCCTACGGAGACCAGAGTGGGCTCTCTGGAGGTCAGAGTGGGCAAATTTACTTCCGATTTGTTTGAAAACAGGGTGAAATTCGTTTCGTGTCACTTCAATCGGCTATGGGCTCCCTCGGGCTATTGGACGCCCCTTGAGGATCCGCCACTGATGGATCCGCCACTGATGGATCCGCCACTGATGGATCGCCACTGCTGGATCCGCCACTGCTGGATCCGCCACTGATGTATCCGCCACTGATGGATCCGCCACTGATGGATCCGCCACTGATGGATCCGCCACTGATGGATCCGCCACTGATGGATCCGCCACTGATAGATCCGCCACTGATGGATCCGCCACTGATGACCGTCATGATCCATTGCTAACGCCAAGTGATGATAATAATGAATAAAGAAAGTACCACGAGAGAATCCATCAGCTCAAAAAACGTTGCGCAGACTTTTGGTTGTCACGTCATAACTCGGTGACCTGACCTGACCTGGAGCTTTTTCTGGTGTCAAGATGTTTCAAATAAACCGTTCTACCAGCCTGCCAAACTTGATCGATGTCACTGCAGCGGATAGGAAGTTATTGAGAATAAATAGAGGGGCGAACGACCATTTTGTGGCGTCCTGCCATTGCTATTAATGCATTTTTGCAAGGTTTCTTTTTTCGAGGTGGTAGTTTTTTTTGGAAAGGAGGACCAAAAGCGATGCACCAAGTATCTTTTTAAGGTCCGTGGAACAGGTTCTGAGTGTTGTTTTTTTTTCTCGGAAAGGTGTATTTTATAGAACACCCTCTACCAAATAGTGGGGACATGGCCCCCGCCCCCCGTTCCTACGCCTGTGATTTGTTTTAAAGGAAATAGTTCACCTTCGGAACATTTTTCAGAACACGATTTTATTATATTTTTTAATACAGTTTCTTTTTTTTTCTTTTCAAAAATGGTCCTACATCGCGCCAATTCAGGACAGAAGGTCGTAAATTATTAATGTTGTGGTGTGCGTTATTGGTCTGCGCATGCTCAGACCAGTGCTGGCACTCTCAGACGGTACGGTATATCATATATGCGCCGCATTTCCATCCTTTCATCGACATCGGACCTGTGGACGCCTCCAGCCAGCCTTCGACAGCCCTCCACCGCTTCCGGGTGCGGAACCCTGACCACGTGCGTGTGGCAGGGTTGTAGACCCTTAGATAGGTAGACTTTATATATTTTTAAGTAGGTAGACTCATTAGATACAAATTTTTTATTGGCAATAGGCCTCCTCCACGGTTTAGGTCCCCTCCAGTCTTGAGAAGTTAATTTGCAGTTGCCAACACGTTCTGTCGTGTGTGGCAATTAACGTAAACAGTTAGCCCCATCCTTCCCCTCCTGAGCCACGACGATGGCTACCCCCCGGAACCCCGCCCCCCCCCCCCCCCCCCCCCCCCCGACCCGCCTGACCCCCCTCCGGGGTTCCCCGGCGCGCGACCGCGTGCCCCCCTGGACGGTCCCCCTCCCAGCCCCCCTCAGGGGCCCCGCCCGCCCTGTTCAGGGGCCTGGCTCCTCCCCGACCCCCCTCAGGGGTCCCCCCCCCCCTCCCAGCCCCCCTCAGGGGCCCCGCCCGCCCCGTCCAGGGGCCTGGCTCTGGCCGTCCTCGCCGTCCTCCCGTCCCCCCGACCCTCCCGACCCCCTTCAGGGGCCCCCCTCCCAGCCCCCCTCAGGGGCCCCGCCCGCCCCGTCCAAGGGCCTGGCTCTCGCCGTCCCCCCGACCCTCCCGACCCCCCTCAGGGGTCCCCCTCCCGTACCGGCGCGCGCCCCGAAACCCCGGCTCCCATCAGGAGCCCCGCCCCGACCGTCCCGGTGCCTGGCTCCCGCCAGACACCTCTCCACCCGACGGACCGGCTCTCCTCCTCATCCAGAGGCTGGACGGGGTGAGTTTTCGCCAGGCGAACCCCTTCGCGATCAGACGCCGGCTGGTCAACCTCTGCGGAGAGGTGGCTTCCGCCAAGCCCATCCGTACTGGCGGCCTGCTGGTACAGACACTGTCTGACCAGCAGACGGAGCGGGTCATGGGGCCTAACGTCCTTCCTGGACGCGGCCTGTGAGGTGTCTGCCCCTGACAGGATGAACTCCTGCCAGGGCTACTCTACTGCCCCGATGTAAACGGCCTTACCGAGGCCGTGCTCTCCTGCAGGAGCTGGTGACCCAAGGGGTCACGGAGGTTGTGAGGATGAGGTCCCAAAAGCCGGGACCGAATCCCATGATCAAGCTCCGGTTCGGGGGGCTAGACCTGCCTCAGCAGATTTACTGCGGCTACATCAGAGCCGCAGTAACTGAGTGGACCCCGGCGCCCAGCAGTGCCGATACTGCTGGCGCTTCGGCCACCACCAGCAGAACTGCCACGCCCGTCTCCCCACCTGCGGGAGTGCGCCTCGTCTCACGAGACAGCCCACTGTGACGGTGGCGACACCGGCAGCGATGCGCTGCGTGTCGTGCGGCGGACCCCACGCCGCGTGGTCCCGGGACTGCCCGGCCAGACGGGCAGTGGTCGAACAGGACCAAGGCCCGACGGGCGACGCCGATCGCCCCGCCTCCCATCCCAGCGCTGGCTCCCAGCGTGTGGCCGCTGCTGCCAACCCCGACCCGACTCACGCCCTCTCCCCGTCGGTCCCACGCGGGTCCTCCCCACCGGTGCAGCCGGCTGCTCAGGTCGAGCGCCCCTGCGAGCCCTGCCCCTCCCAAGCCAAGTCCAACATGGACTCTGGCTGTGCCCCAGTGGCACCCACGCCCACCCCCGCCGAACATCTGGCGGAGTCCCCAGCCGGGTCCCAGGACTCCAGGTCCCCAGAGCACCAGGGGGTCGTCCACGGAGGAAGACTCCGACGACTCGTCTGCAGGCGAGTCGGACACCTCACTGCTCCGAGCCGTCACCCGCCGCGTGACCAGCCACCGCACCCAGCCTCGCCCTCCCGCTCCCCGCCCTCCCGCCGCTCCCTCTCGCCGCCCTCCCGCCCCTCCCGCTCCCCGGCCTCCCCCCGCCCCCCCCCCTCCCCGCCTCCCCAGCCGCTCCATCTCCCCGCCCCCCCCCCGCTCCCTCTCCCCGCCCCTCCCCCCCCCCCCTCCCCCCCCCCCCCCTCCCCTGCTCTCAGAGGAAAGCAACTCAGGCTTCCAGCCCATCCGCCCCGCCCAGCTCCCTACAGATAGGTCGAGCCGCCCCCGCCCCCGCCCCCGCTCCCGCTCCCGCTCCCAATGCAGGCGTACCCGGGCGACCGCGAGGCAAGGTCTGGAAGTAACTCACGATGAATAACAAACAATCAGAATTCGTCCTCCAATGAATGTTAGATCATTAATATCCCATTGGGGGCAATTCAAACATTATGTCTTAAATAATAATCCGTTAGTAGCCGCTGTCCAGGAAACCCATTTTATTGACGCCGACTTTAATAATTATACTCTTAAAATACCCGGATATAGCCTTTATACAAACAACGTAAATGCGTCACCGCGCCGAGGGCGGCTCGGCTTTGCTTATTTCAAACCAACTTT
>JAXIVJ010004308.1:0-84309 GCA_036785665.1 Chirona hameri | reverse complement strand
ATATATATATATATATATATATATATATATATATATATATATATATATACTATATATTATATATATATATATTATATATATATATATATATATATATATATATATATATATATATATATATATATATATATATATATATTATATATATATATATATATATATATATATATATATATATTATATATATATACACAATACCGTTGGGGACCTGAACCTGCGTAGCATCTCCCAGATATCTGGCTGAAAAAGCTGCCGCCGTCGCAGCTCAGACAGCGCAGTGAGTCAGCGCAGTGGCTACTCTGTCGGAACATAAAGCTTCCATTAGTAGATAAATCGATGCTGGTTTCCGAACGCGAATGACCGCCTTGGGAATGTGGGCCTCACACCGCGGAATCGTCGGTATTTGTAGACAGAGGTGAAAAAACTGCTTACTTGGCCACTGGAGTGAGAGACAGAAAAACATCGGCAATAAAATGCCCAGGAGACATAATACTGCTAATTACAAGTATTTTTAAAGCAATTTTCTGTTTTTGCTTTGACCACCGTACAACTACCACAGAACATTCTTCATAAATTATAGCATAGCATTCACGGTATTTAATTTAGTTACTTGTTTCCTCTGAGTGACAGACAGGCTGAGAGACAGGCCTGTCTAGTGTAATAGTGGGCAAAAGGTAATACCTGGCGAGACAGGCACAATCTTCATAAGGGTTTTCTTTACTGCTGCATCATGGGAATTTTGACCCTTAACGCCTGTCTCTCGATACAGCATTATTTTTCAGGCTCCCTCATATTGTACATATCTGGCGCATCTGTGATGAAGCGGTTTGTGTTCACAGCGTCGTTCACCAGTATTCTAGGCTCGGACTAAAAGCTAAGAGTTCTCACAGCAGTTGGCCGCCAGGGACCGGTAGTGAGCCAGGGTTTATGACGTCGCAAGCAAATGGTATTTATGAATACCATTTTCAAATGCGTTAAATATACCATATATAAATGGTATATTTAACGCTAAATATGTATTTATTTATTTATTTATAAACAAATAAACATTTAGCGTTGGTTGCTAAATATTTCCTTGTGACGTCATAGATCCTGGCTCACTAGTGGTCTCTGGCGGCCAACTGCTGCGAAAACTCCAGCTTTTAGTGCGAGCCGTATTCTGTGACCGCATGTATTAGGCATACCATATCATATGCCCACCTACACTTAAACGGCCTTGCACCTACGTACCTATTTTTGTGATTTATATATTGTGTCGTCAGGGGCGGAACTTTTTGTTTTTGGTTGGGGATGCAGTAGCAGGTAAACACCCCCTTCCATTTTTGTCTTACATATATAAACAAAAATGAAACATGCTGCTATGTGCTCTGAGAGGCATTTGCTTGTTTTGTTCCCAGCTTCGGTAAATTTGCAGTTTAAGTAGACTCCATTAAAACAAAACAAACAAAAAATACATTTTTTTTGGGTGCTGATTCCAAATACTAAATTTGTATAAATTTGTACTGACTATTTGTGTCATTATTTGTTTCTTCGTTTGGATTAATTTATAGGTATATTATTTTTATTTATTTTTATTTTTCTTTAAACATTTTTTTTTGGGTGGGGTGGAAGGGGGGGGGGGTCATTGGGTAAAACCATATATTTCCCCAAACTTCTTGAGTGGGGGCAGCTGCTCCCCCTGCCCCCTCTTCCACCGTCCCTCCCCCTGCCCCTCCCTCCGTTCCTATGCCTATGGTTTGCACATCTGCAAGGTTTTTCAGCGATGACGAAAAAATAAAAACGGTGGGACGAAGCGTATCCGTTTTCTTTGCCCACCTTATACCTCATCTTGTGTCAAACGTTTTTATCTTTGAGATAACCACTCTTATGTAATATTTGTTTGCGGATTTGAGATTTTCTTGTCTTTGGGTACCTTTTACTCCATCAACATTTCCCTTGCTTAACAAAATGAACGGTTTCAACAACAAATAACTGACCTCAAAGGGGGTCTTAGCCCCTTGTCCCTGTAAGAGGCGTCCTTTAAAACAACAGAACAATCTGATTATGCCGACTTGTTATGCGTTACATTTTACAGTGGCACATAGGTGTCGCCAAGGAGGAGGGGGGGGGGGGGGGGGGGGGGGGGCAAACGGGGACAACGTGCTCCCGGAACCTGGGACTGAATACCTCTTGACATTGATACATATGAATATTTCAGGTTCGGAAAAATGGGGCAGGTTGATGAAATCGGAGGCTCGCCTCGACACCAAACCTGCATTTTTGGGGTGCAAAATATGAATTGATCTTTTTCCTAGTGAAAGTTGTTTCTTAGGACGCGAACGTCTGCCACAAATACTTCTTCTCAAACTTTAAATATCTGGTGATGCCAATAGTCCAGGGCCGGTCCTTCTACATATTACAGCTGAGATGTAAAAATATAAAAAATACATGCACCATATTTCCCACAAGGTAAACAAACTAGGCAGTAGGCAGTAACAGCATTTTAGTATGCTTTCATCTTTGTTAATAAAAAAAAACTAGGCAGTACCTTAGTAATAATAAAAGAGACAAATACGGTGCAGTCATGACAAAATATGGCGCATTTATCTTGCATTGCTTTCAATATTTGTGCTGTTTTCGTATAACTTGGTTTGATTGGTGTTGAATAAGTCTATTTTATTTTAAAATGACCTTTACTGATGTGGCCCTCCACTTTTCAACATCATGACCAGGTATATCTTGTGCAAATAATGTTAGTCAGGCTCAAAAATGATAATCCTGACTTGTAGCTCATTTGGTTTAGGTCTATGATAATGTCTGCTCTTTTTCCAGCTCAGGATGAATGAATGGTATGCTTTCAGACACAAAACATTTATATTATTGGTCAAATTATTCATTAAGTGTCAATTTCACCAACATATTTATACTCAAATTTTAACACATTTGGCCAATTTAAGGGTGTATTGTAATATGTGACCTGTCCATTATACAGAACTACGCACAATGTGAAAACTGAAATATGCTTCACCTATTCTTGCTTTGCTCATGTTTTTTTATGTAAGCACCTAGATTGACATTTTGTGTCTGAAATTGAAAAAAAGATACCTGTTCTTTAGTGTGTATGACCATTGACCATTGTGACCATTGTGTATGACCATTGACCCGGCAGTTGTGTTGGTACTGTGCCCTTTTCCTTTTATATTGTTGTTGCATCTATAACATTGACTTTTTTAAAGTTGGGGGGGGGGGGGGCTGAATGACAAGTTGGGGGCTGAGCCACAAGTTGAGGGGGCTGAAGCCCCCTCAACTGAATATGATCCTACGCCCCTGTATATTTGTACAGTGTCTCATTCTTCCCCCATCCAAAATGACCAAAACACTTAACCCTATCTGACAGACAGTAAGTCATATTATTGGGGATGCAGATGAAAGACTGGGGATGCAGATCAGAGCATTGGGGATGCACCTGCATCCCCCTAAGTATATAAAGTTCCGCATGCGTGTGTCGTACTCGACATTACAAGGGACAAGGAGACACATTTTCGTTTTTTGCAATTTGGTGGGAGACAGTCGCGACGTTTTTTTCACCTCTGTTTGTAGAATTCCGGCCATACGAGGCGCAGTTTTGGTGGGTACTTAGAGAAATTCATGCTTACACCAAGATGTCCTTAGATATAGGAGCATTTTGGTCTTGCATTCTGCAGCATTTAGCAGAATGTCTGGCTCACAGTGTGCTGTCGGCGGGATTTTTGCTATCTATGGGGATTTGGACTCGGTAGTCTCATGACATGGTATTGCTGATCACGAAGGAGGAGTATATCGCGGTGTTCTCTAAGCTGAGATTTTGCCTCAGGGCTCTAGATCATTCCCCGGAACTTTTGATATAAAACCTCGGCAAGGCTGATTGAATTACCCCAGGCCGGGAGGAAATGTATTCTTCGTCGTTTTTAGAGCCCCACGAGACGTTATGAACGCCTGCCACCGAGTTTCCGAGCGGCCTGTCCTCAAGGCAGATATAGAGTGCAGGTGTCCTCAAGGCAGATATAGAGTGCAGGTGTCCTCAAGGCAGATGTAGAGTGCAGGTGCCGGAGGCCATAGTGGCTGTCATAGCCTGGGGCGTCATAGCCTGGGGCGGCTCCTCGACGGTTATTGGCTGCTCAGCCGCGGGCGGGAATGGGAGGGAGGGGAGGGGAGGGGAGGGGAGGGGAGGGGAGGGGAGGGGAGGGGAGGGGAGGGGAGGGGAGGGGAGGGGAGGGGAGGGTGAGCAGATGCGGGGAGAAAAGGCAGAGTGGGAAGAAGATGGGAGGGGAGGGAGGATGAGAAGATGCGGGGAGAAACGTTAGAGTGGGAAGAAGATGGGAGGGGCAGGCGGGATTGTGTGTGTGTGTGTGTGGGAGGGGAGGGGGAGGTGAAAGGGTGGGTTGAAAGGACGTGAGGACGTGGGAAAGATGCATGTCTGCGATGCTGTGTAGGACTGCGACACAGTGACTTATGGAACTGTCAGAATTTTGTATATTTCTGTTACGTTTATGCTCATTCTGAAATTACTCAGCGTCTATAAGAAAATCCAATAAAATTTTCCTTTCATATCCTCCGATATGACCCATAAATGATGCAATCCAACGCCGTGTTAACGACTATAGTGCATCTATCAAAATAACTGTTTTTTTTGCGAGCAATAAGAAAAGTATTGACTCGAAGAGATACGCCAAAAGCCATCTGCAATATAGTTTTACCAATATCAGGCGGAATGAAATACAAACCTTAAAAGATTGGCAATTTCAAAGAGCACGGCGAATATGAAAAGGCCGTCTCCCAGCTGAAGCCCGTTCAAAACAACCAATTTCTCGAGTTTCTTAAACAAGAAAAGCGGGAGTGAGGCTTCATTCCTCTGGCGTATGAAGTGTTCATTCATTCCTCTGGAGTATGAAGTGTTCATTCATTCCTCTGGAGTATGAAGTGTTCATTCATTACTCTGGAATTTGAAGTGTTCTTTCATTCCTCTGGAGTATGAAGTGTTCATTCACTCCTCTGGAGTATGAAATGTTAATTAATTCCTCTGGAGTATGGGACGTACTGTCAGCGAACAGCTCCCATATTGGCACAGTCCCAGTCCAATTCACGACGGTGTTCGCAGCCGAGAAACCTTCCGTGGACCTTGATAGTATCGTACGATATGAATGTTGCGTACGACACTAAATGGAACGGTGAAGCACGGCAGAGTTGTCGAGTTATTGGACGGCGACATTTGTATTGTTGATGGTTTCTACTGGGGTTCTGAAGACAAATTGAAGATGGGAGTTGTGCAGTCGGATACGTTTTTCCTAGCAGGGCTTTGTGTGAATGTTTTACAGATAATATCGTTGACCAGATGTATTTGTTTAGTGGTAATCCTAAACAGCATGGTTATGCTGATAATTTTTAAGCAATCCTGAAATGTACGCTTACGATCTCAAAGTTGTAATTGATGGAGAAAAAAGTACCGACAGATATGTATTGTTTATGTTTACTGATGCAAAAAACGTTAAAATATTGAAATAAAATTGATATTATGAGCCCAAGACTAGAATGACAATGACATACTAAAGCCCTTCCTCATATAATCTTACACACCTGTGTTTAAATTATATCACATGATATCGTTGCGCATTAGCAGCCAATTTATGTTGTGCAGCATATCTAAGTCTTCCTATATAGTTTTGCCCGCAAACATTTTGAACGCATGTGACCAGAACGCATGTCTTCATCTGCAAGAAGTTTCATCCCGGATAATTTTAATACCAATTCAAGTGCAATTATTTCCCAAGTAAAGTTATAGAAGTAATCGCTAACCTATTTCCACATTGTCACATGCAAACATCCATCCTATCTCATAATTTCATTTAACATTTGCACTTCCATATATCTGAAATTCAGTTCTCTTTTCGCCGTCTCGTCCGGTGCCGTACCTTCCGAGACAGCCGTCCGGGTTGTTTGTGCCTTGACTACAATGCTCTGGTGGTGGCATTTGATACCGGCTGTCCTGTCCAGAGCGTGCGTCTTGACGATAGCAGGAGGGCCATCCAGCGCGACTGAAACTCGCCTCGTTCAAATAACCCTTTACGCCGCGGAAGATTGCGCTGTTTCGGTCGGTGGCAGTCTGAGATGTCTGGAACAGGCTGACAACAGGTCTGGAACAGGCTGACAACAGGTCTAGAACAGGCTGACAACAGGTCAGGAACAGGCTGACAACAGGTCTGGAACAGGCTGACAACAGGTCTGGAACAGGCTGACAACAGGTCTGGAACATGCTGACAACAGGTCTGGAACAGGCTGACAACAGGTCTGGAACAGGCTGACAACAGGTCTGGAACAGGCTGACAACAGGTCTGGAACAGGCTGACAACAGGTCTGGAACAGGCTGACAACAGGTCTGAAACAGGCTGACAACAGGTCTGGAACATGCTGACAACAGGTCTGGAACAGGCTGACAACAGGTCTGGAACAGGCTGACAACAGGTCTGGAACAGGCTGACAACAGGTCTGGAACAGGCTGACAACAGGTCTGGAACAGGCTGACAACGTCTGGAACAGGCTGACAACAGGTCTGGAACAGGCTGACAACAGGTCTGGAACGGGCTGACAACAGGTCTGGAACATGCTGACAACAGGTCTGAAACAGGCTGACAACAGGTCTGGAACAGGCTGACAACAGGTCTGGAACAGGCTGAGACGAGTGTTTGTCCTTCCCGGCTGACAGGTAAGATTGTTTACCAATGTACACAAAAACACACCATAGCAATATGTGTGGTAATGTTGAAATAGTAACTCGGTCTCTCGCATGTACTACAAAGTTTACTAGACTGACGAGCAGTTAAGAATATTATCAAGACGCCACTGCACCGAGGCGAAGAAAACAACGGAATGTCGATCAACATCATGGAACTATTAATCAAACCATCTTTTCTACACATAAAAGGAACTCAATTTCAGCGGATTAGTTTGAACTGATAAATCATGAGAAAGTTGTATGTCGCTGATGACATTCTAGCTCATTGCGGAGTGAAAATATGTTCGAAGATGGCATTGATGGAAATGGGCAATACTTTCTGGAAACTAACTGGATTAATTGTTGGTGCTGTACCGCCAGGCAACTAATATGAAAACCATCAATTAATATAATATGATACAAACATTGAAGAACATATATTCCCAATAACGAGTGGCAACATGGCATCCTGATGACTTGGCCGGTGGGCCAGTGGATATTCTGATCGGCGTTGACCAGATGTTTGAAGTGTTGATGTGGAACCAGATCCCTCTGGCCGACCGCCTGCGGGCGGCGGAGACCGTGTATGAAGTGTTGATGTGGGACCAGATCCCTCTGACCGACCGCCTGCGGGCGGCGGAGACCGTGTTTGGTTATGTCCTTCACGGCAGGGACGACGCACCGGTCACCTCTCCTGCGGCCAAGTACGCGCTCCGCTGCAGTCGTCTCCAGCCGGACTGTGACCAGCTCTGGAGCCTGCAGGCTCTGGGGATCGCAGATGAGGAAGAACCGAAGCCACCAGAGGAGCCGACGTGGAACCCAAATGGAAAGAGGTACGAGATGCGTCTGTTGTGGACGTCCGACGAGCGCCCCGTCACTAACCGGTCTGCTGCAGCATCGCGGACCCGGCGTATGGAGCAGCGGCTGTCACCTACCCAGCATCGAGAGTACAGCAACCACCTGGCGGAGCTGCAGCGAGCTGATGTGATCGAGACCCCGTCTGAAGAGGACGTCAGCGGGTTCTATCTGCCACACCGCGGCATCTGGCGGAACGGCAGGCTGCGGATAGTTTTCGACGGTTCAGCCAGAGACGCCACCGGCCACAGCCTGAACGACTACCTGGAAACTGGAGGTAACCTGCTGCGGCGCCTGCCTGCTGTGCTGCTCAACTTCAGACGGGACGCGGTGGCAACGCAGACTGACATAAGGGCAGCCTTCCACCAGGTCTCTATTTCTGAAAAAGGACAGAAGGTACCTGCAGTTCCTGTTGGCCGGCAGCGGCTGCGTTTCCGCCGGACCCCGTTCGGGATCACCTGTTCTCCGTTTATGCTGCTTCAAACTATCTCCGTTCACCTATACCGTGCAGCCGAGCCGTCTCTCTGTGATAAACTGAGGGCGGGGCTGTACAGTGTACATGGATGACGTGTGCACCTCCTTCTCCAACAGAGCTGAAGCGGAGTTCAACATGAAGCGGGCGGAGGAGATGTTCTGCGACGCTGGCATGGAGCTGCACAAGCTGCGCATCTCCGGTGACAGCGACGCGGACGCCAACGTTCTGGGTCTGCTGTTGAGCCCCGGCACGGACCACCTCGCAGTGCGCGTGCCTACCATGCCTGTCGTCACCACCAAGAGGGAGTTGCTGTCCATGCTGAGCAAACCGTTTTGACCCTCTCGGTGTACTGTCTCCGTGGCTTGTTGTCGGCAGATCACTCTTCCAGAGGACATGGGGAGAGCCGTGCCCTGCTGGGTGGGATGAGGAGCTATCACCTGAGTTCCAGGAGGAGCTAGCTGCCTGGGACAGATACGCGTCTGACCGCGCCGTGTGGTTCCCTCGTGCACTGCTGACCAACGCTGAGGACGTGACGTACCATGTCTTCTGTGATGCGTCAACGAAAGCGTACTGCTGTGTCGTCTATGCTGTAGTACAGGGCGGGGAGTCCAGACTGCTCATGGCCAAGGTCTCGTCTCGCACCCCTGACACCCGTCCTCAGTGTGCCCAGACTGGAACTGATGGCTGCTCTCATCGGCAGCCGGCTGATGGACTTTGTCAGACAGGCGCTGGACCTGACAAACCCGCGGGTCTTCTACTGGACCGACGCCATGGACGTCATCTTCTGGCTGCAAAGCAAGAAGAAGCTGAAGCTGTTCGTGCGGAACAGGGTGACCACCATCCTCCAGCTGTCTCAACGGGATCGGTGGCACCACGTCAGAGGGGAGGACAACCCGGCAGACCTGGGGACGAGAGGTATGTCGATGACCGTTCTGGAGAGATGTGACCTGTGGTGGAGAGGACCAGTGTTTCTCCAACAGGACTCTGCTGCGGGACTACCCTCGGTGCCGTCAGTCGAGTGTGACGGTCTGCAGCCGTCTCTGGAGGAAGCTCAAGAGATGAAGATGGAGAAGGCTCAGGTGAGACCGAGCCTGTTGACCGCCCGACGTGAGATGCTTCCGTTCGATGTCACGTCATGCTCTACCCTCACTCAGGCTGTGCACAGGCTGGCATAGGTTTTTTGTTTCGTCCTCAACAGCCGTCTACCGAAGACTGAGCGAACATCGGGACCGCTGACCTCAGACGAGAAGATGAGGAGCCTCCGCTACTGGATCAGAACTGCGCAGCTCCGTGTCTACCCCGGTGAGATGGAGGCTGTGCGTTCTGACAAGCTGTTACCGACAGGGTCACCGCTTGCTCGACTCCACCCGCAGCTCAGCGACGACGGAGTTCTGGAGGCGACACAGCGGACTGGCGAGCGTCCGGCGCCTATCCTGCCAGACCTGGCGCACGCCACAACACTGGTCGTGGACGACGCACACCGACGGTGTTGCCACCAGGGGACGCGAGTAACTCTCGCTCTACTGACTGCTGAGTATGCGGTAAGAAGAACTGTGCGCCGCGTCGTAGAAACCTGTCGCCGGTGCCGTCGCTAACGATACATGCCGTACCGGTCACCAGAGGGAGCTCTGTCGAACTTCAGGACGCGGCCGTCTCGCCCGTTTGCCAAAGTCGGTGTCGACTTCTTCGGGCCACTGCATGTTGACAAAAGTGCAGCCAAAGTATGGGTTCTTCTGAGATAACCTGTGCCACCTCTCGTGCAGTGCACCTGGAATTTGTCCGCTCGCAGGCGACTGGTGATCTGATCTTGGCCCTGAGGCGGTTCTTTGCGATCCGTGGCACTACAGCGCTGGTGAACAGCGACAACGCCCGGAGGTTCCGGGCCATGCTGGGCCATCTACCACGGTCGGTAACATGGAGATTTATTCCCGAGGCTGCCCCCTGGTGGGGAGGCTTTTGGGAGCGGCTGGTGGGCGTGACCAAAAGGGCTCAGCGCGTCACTCTGCACCTATGCCACCTGATGTTTCATGACTTGTCAGCCTCTGTATACGAGCTTGCTTTCTTCATTAACCTGCGCCCGCTCACCCCGGGTGATGGTGAAGACCTATTGACCCCCGCCCACCTGTTGTTCGGCGTGACGAGCATAGATGGTGTGTTGTGTCCAACACTGAACGAATGTTCCATCAGCAGGGCATGGCGGCATCGGAAACGAGTCTGTGACCATCTGATCCGACGGTGGCACACAGAGTACCGGAACGCTCTGCGCTGCTGGAGCAAGTCGCCCGAGGCCGGCCGAACCGCACTCCCTGCGTGGGAGACGTGGTGCTCGTACACAACGAGGGGCCGGGCGGGCGGTGGCCGCTGCGCCGTGTGACGCGGCTATTGACCGGAACGGACGGCCGTGCGCGGGCTGCCTTCATCAACCTGCGGGGAAGGAGTACTCGCCGCCCCCTCAGCCGCCTGTTCCTGCTGGAGGCTGCTGGCTGAGTAGCACCAGTGGTGACCTGTGGCCGTGACCTGTCGGTTGCACCGCGGTATCGTGCTGTGAGAACTTCACACTTTTTTGTTTTCTTGTTGCCGAAAGTGTATCATGAGATGTGTGTTGCGCCTATATTGTCGCGTTGGACTGCCTGCCCTCGCAAGCAGGGTAATAGAACAACGGGTAGAACAGTAAGGAATGTAACGCCCAAATGAATTAGACACAATATAATTTGTATCGTAATTGTTTTGTCTATTATAAATTCAACGTATTGTTTGCTATCAATAACTTCTATTTCCATGGATTACATCTTTATTTATTGAGTTAAACGCCAGAAAATATACGAAGTAGTAGTCAAAGTAGTGTATTTGCAGTACATGTAGTAGTATTTGGAAGCGATCATATTCAATTATACTACGAAGTAGTAGTCGAAGTAGTGTATATTTCAGTACTGTAGTAGCATTTGGAAGCCGTCAGCGGTCGTTCCGACATTTTTTAACCCCCAAGCCCATTTAACACCTTTAAACCCTGAATATCGAAAAATGATAAATACAAACGTTATAGCTAAGGCTTGTTGCTATCTGTTCCAGAAGTCGGATTTCAAATATGTACCATAGGTTACGAGCCATTCTTGTCTGAAAATCATCGATTTAACATGGGAACCCTATGGTGTAGTAGGTTTTTAACGCCCGAGTGCTGCCAACTGTTACTGGTGGGGGCTGCTTGCAAGTGCGCTGAGATGTTCTAGCCGTTTGATTTGTTTCGAAATCTCCCTAGATTCCGAGTGGGGAGTATGTTGTAACTGATACCCGTTTCTAAAGGTATTTTCGTCGCGTGAGGAATTTCCTCTGTTTCAGTTACGCCTCGGGCCAGTGCTACCATTTGTACATGGCCGCTGAGTTTAAGTGGGTTTATTGCGCCGTGTTGGAAAATAGATGCTCTCTGACCACCACCTGAGACGTTTGTGCGCCGGCAGTGCGATTTTGAGAACCGATAATTGAGATTACCGAACCAGCTACCATTAAAAACAGGTGAGAACCGATAATTGAGATTACCGAACCAGCTACCATTACCAACAGATGGTGCTCGCCTGATGATCGAAGGTCGAGTCCCCCTCCCACCCACCCCCCCCACCGCTCCCACGACTGCAGCCCATGTGTGTGGATATGTCGGTCTCCGAATGCCTTATTAGGTAATGAGAGCGGTCGGACATACACCACAATAGTTACTAGTCTTTAGTCTATAAAATCAATCCCTCAGGGGCCAGGCAATGAACTCGGCAGAATTTGCTTGCATAATATTTATGTTCTTCATCCTAGCGATTTTGGCGACCAGGGCCAGGGTCTCAATAACATAGCTATGAACTCTGAATTCTGAACTATGAACCAGCGGCCATGGCTTCAAATGAGCGGGTTTTTAAATTGACAAGCCGAAATGAAACGCTCCTGGCATTTGCGTTTCTTGATTTGAAAAATACTGAGCTGAAAATTACCACACTGAACGCCTCTGCGGTGGCCCTAAAACAGGATTAGTTTTAAAAAACAGTGATCAATGTATAATTTCGGTGTTCGTTTTTGGCTGAAACGCTTATTTAAATATCAACTGTTGAGCCAACTCGCCAAGCAAACCTTTACTGATTCGAGAGCTTCGCCTAGTTTGGTCTACATAGTCCATTCAAACACATGGTTGCCTTATATACAACCTTATGACTACCAACAATACCTGTTTAAATGTTGAGTATTTCAGAAGCTTGAGGTCATTGTACCTACGCCGGAATGTATCCAAAACCAGAGGTCGCCGGGTGATACTCGTGACTTGGCGAAATGCCTGCGACGTATGTCAGGAAAATGTGCTGTAAATGATTCTGTCAAGTTTAAGCTGCTGGAATTCGTCAGCTTCTCGATATTAAGCGAGCGCAGCCATGTTCTCAGTATTTTTCCTTCGGATTAAATCGGATTACAAATGACCCGTGATGACGTTCTTTAGGGGCCAGAACGCAGAGCAAATTACTCTTGGCTCCAAAGGTCAAGGCCGTCGTGTAGATCATAAAACCGAGTGACAATTCGCCAATTAACGCTGCTGCGGGCTGAAGAAAAACATCCACCGAAATATGACAGGGGTTAGCAGTCTTTGTGCTACATGGATGGCAGTCTTTCCCTACATGGATGGTAGGGATGGTAGGGATGGTAGGGATGGTAGGGATGGTAGGGATGGTAGGGACGCGCTGGTAGGGCTGGCAGGGATGCGCTGGTAGGGATGTGATGGTAGGGATGCGATGGTAGGGATGCTAGAGATGCGATGGTAGGGATGGGAGGGATGTGATGGTAGGGATGCTAGAGATGCGATGGTAGGGATGGTAGGGATACGCTGGGAGGGATGTGATGGTAGGGATGGTAGGGATGGTAGGAATGGTAGGGATGCGATGGTAGGGATGGTAGGGATGGTAGGGATGCGATGGTAGGGATGTGATGGTAGGGATGCACTGGTAGGGATGGTATGGATGCGACGGTAAAGGTGCGATGGTAGGGATGCTAGAGATGCGATGGTAGGGATGGGAGGGATGTGATGGTAGGGATGCTAGAGATGCGATGGTAGGGATGGTAAGGATACGATGGGAGGGATGCGATGGTAGGGATGCTAGAGATGCGATGGTAGGGATAGTAGGGATACGCTGGGAGGGATGTGATGGTAGGGATGCTAGAAATGCGATGGTAGGGATGGTAGGTATGGTAGGGATGCGCTGGTAGGGATGGTATGGATGCGATGGTAAAGGTGCGATGGTAGGGATGCTAGAGATGCGATGGTAGGGATGGTAGGGATACGATGGGAAGGATGCGATGGTAGGGATGCTAGAGATGCGATGGTAGGGATGGTAGGGATACGCTGGGATGGATGTGATGGTAGGGATGCTAGAGATGCGATGGTAGGGATGGTAGGGATACGCTGGGAGGAATGTGATGATAGGGATGCTAGAGATGCGATGGTAGGGATGGTAGGGATACGCTGGGAGGGATGTGATGGTAGGGATGCTAGAGATGCGATGGTAGGGATGGTAGGGATACGCTGGGAGGAATGTGATGGTAGGGATGCTAGAGATGCGATAGTACATACAGTTTATTAGGTCCCTCCATTTCATGGGTTTTATGGTGACCACGTCGTATACATATACAAAAACATACATCGGAGTAGATTAAAATCAGATAAAAAAGCTCTAATAAAAAACTTTGCAAATAGAGGCATCTCGCGATTTAGACACTGCTACACTCACGACGAATCGTTCCAGTGCTTGCTGGCGCGACACAAAAACCCGATAGTAGGGATGGTAGGGATGGTAGGGATGGTAGGGATGCGCTGGTAGGGATGCGCTGAAGTTCAACTGCAAAGTTGAACATAAAAGGGAAGATGAGAAAATTCGGTTCCTTTAATTAGTTTGGCCTCGACCTAGCGTCGGTGAGGTTTACATATTTTTACGTTAATGCTATCGTGATTCGACAATCGGCATCATAATCCTGCCTTAAACACGTCCTCGCAGCAAATCACGTGATTTTGCTGCGCTATCTGGGGCTGAACGCCGGTCGCCGGAACGAGGTCGAGGTCGGAACGAGGTCTCGAGGTCTGAACGCCGGAACGAGGTCTCGACTTACTCGATTTCGAGGCTATGAGAGCATTACTGCACCACGTGACTTTTCGGAGGCACGGAGGCACGGGGAACGGAGGAACGGAGGATAGATAAGCTCGGTGGGATGCAAACGGCTGAATCTTGGGCTTTGACCCGGTGTAGGTAACACCCTGCAGTGGCAACTCAGCAGGAGGAACAGAGTAAATATCCGACCAAATAGGCATGCTATTCCCCTTTATGACACACTAACGCTCCCTGTTTTTTTTATGTGAAGAGTAACACGTTACCTAATACTGTACTGTCTGCTGGTTAAAACAGACATAGCATGCATTGTGTAAACAATAACATTGTTTACTTGAAACATACTTTAGTGCATGGGTGAAGACTGTTTTCCCATTGACCATGTGCTTAATTTTAGCCGTGTTACTGGAGTGTTAATACACTCCCGGAAGTGATAATTCACTGCTGAGCCTCAGGTCAATGCACCTGCATTGAACTCTATACAAATATTTAAACAGTCTTCGAAAAAAACAGGCTTCGGCCATGCACTAAATCGTTTTATGCACTCGTGGAATTAAATGGAATGTTTCACCTTTCTGAAAGTTGTCAAATATACGCTGGTTGTAGTCGAACATATGAAGCAAGTGCTGCTGAAAACGATGGTGATATTTTTTTTTCTCCCGAAGTCACTTAACTTTATACAAATTAAGTTTTTAAATTTGGGACGATGACGTCATTATTGAGCTATAGACCGCCGCTCATTGGCTGACAAAGTGGGATTGGCTGAAAAAGTCGCTGTCAGCCAATCAGTGCAGCGGCGGCACTAGCCTAGACCCCATTTTGCAAACTATAGATTGAATTGCTTAAGAACGGCTACTAAGTTTTTGGGAAAATGATCTGAATATTTTCGACATTTCAATAACTGCCAAAGATAATGGCTATCTCAAATCAAAACCAATACAAAGGTGAAACATTCCCTTTAAAGATTCAGTTTATGAACGAGCCGAAGGCAGTTCATAAACCGAATCGTTAATGCCACTCATGCATAAAACTTAGCAGGCGGTACTTAGCAGTGTGGTGTCCTTCCCTGGAGCCGTTGCCAAGCGCCGGCCGAGCGCCACTCTGGAGTGGCTCGGCCGAGCGCCCGCGAGTTAGACTGTGCCGCAGGGCAGGACACCGCCCGGAAGTTAGACTGTGCCGCAGGGCAGGACACCGCCCGGGAGTTAGACTGTGCCGCAGGGCAGGACACCGCCAGAGAGTTAGACTGTGCCGCAGGGCAGGACACCGCCCGGGAGTTAGACTGTGCCGCAGGGCAGGACACCGCCCGGGAGTTAGACTGTGCCGCAGGGCAGGATACCGCCAGGGAGTTAGACTGTGTCGCAGGGCAGGACACCGCCCGGGAGTTAGACTGTGCCGCAGGGCAGGACACCGCCCGGGAGTTAGACTGTGTCGTAGGGCAGGACACCGCCCGGGAGTTAGACTGTGCCGCAGGGCAGGACACCGCCCGCGGCTACGAGTCGAAACGGGCGCAAGATTCTCACGGCACTTAACCCTCGCCCTACGGGGGGAGGGGAGCCTGACAGGCCCCACTGAGGTTTTTCTTGAATAACTTTTGACACATGCGGTCCATCTTGCTGACATTTTTGGTAGCTGAGGTTACAACAATTATACGTAGGCTGTACAAATTAATTTGAAATTAGTTAAGTATTTTGGGAGATAATAATGTTTTGATTACGTCATGTTGGTAAAAGAATGAGAAATATTTGAAAAATCGTAGACAACAGAGTGATAAAGCAAATTTCAAACTCAATTCACCAAAGATACAAAATACCATTCTCTTTAAAATGGCGATCTCGGATTTTCAAAATTTTGGGTTTTTAACCCCTAAAATAAATAAAAAATGTAAAATAAAAAAATCACCACAAAATCAAAATTTTCAAAGATATTAGACAAACCGGAATATATGTGAGAGAACTGAGTATGGAAAATGCTCATACCAAATTTCAAAGTAATATCTCCATTATTGACGGAGTGATGGCTTCCTAAGTGTAAGAAACTGATGACGTCATTTTTTTAATAACTTTTTTGACATTTTTGGACAAGATACGAACAAATAATTCCTTTTTTTTGGTATTTCTGAGCCAAAATTGGTCTAGGAACATGCCTTTATATTTACATTTATCAATTTATAATTTTGAGGTCCTCTGAAGAGCAAAATCGCTGTTCTGGACGTGGCAAATCCAAGGTCATTCACTTGACCTGGAAGGTCACCCGTTGACCTGAAACCTAAAAATCGCATACTGTTAGATTCCTCTCATGACAGGCAACATGCTGGTTCTTACCGAATTGCTCTAAGTTGCTTGGTTTGGAAGTTAACAGGGGGGGGGGGCCTGTCAGCCCCCCGTAGGGCGAAGGTGAAAAAAGCTCCCGTAGGGCGAGGGTTAGACCTGTTTGGAAATCAACTACCCACATTATGTGTAATTCTTGACTTCCAGTCATTTCAGATCAGGTCACCAGACCAGGTCTCGTGATGACCCCACCTCCAAAAGTTTGCGGTCGTACCATAGTCACAGTTTAAGGCCGATGGGTTTCACACTTGCAGGACTTCATGAGGTCATCCGCACCTACTATTTGTTTTTCTCGGAGTTTGTTTTATTATATCGGTGACCTAAGGTCGGGTCAATTTCGTGACCTCCTCATTATAAGTCAATGGGGAAATATTAAAATGTTTCCTTTTCCAAGGATACGCATGGTATCAGTCCAATTTCTTCTTGATCATGTTATCATAGGCTATTATCGATGATCCAGGTGCAATTTTCGTTCAGTGATCCGTACAGGGTCAGCCGAAGTCATCTTGAGGTCACCAACACCTTTTTGTCAATCACTCACGACAGAATACAGATAGAGAAGTGAAACCGGTGCCGATGTGTTTGGCTCGTCGAGACACGTCTCCCAATATGCAATATGACCTACTTGGGTCACCACTTGACCTTGGCCTGAGGTCGAATTTTTCAGTTGACCTTAAATGGTCAAAATGAATATGATGCTAAGTGCCCTGACAAGACAAACACGATGGCTTAAAAATAATTGCCTTATCTGTATTAGGTAAAAAGGTATTTGCGAAAAACTGTTTTGCCATACATAGCCTTTTTGACCTTTGATGACCTCTGGAGCCTAAACTATTGACCTGAACTAAAATTTGAGGACACCACGGCCATTGAATATTTCAATAGCTTTCGATCGTTGTTTGTTCCCCTTTGCTCCTAGCTATCATAGTACTCGAGATATTTGGGGGGTTTCTGGAGTAAAGTGCTAACATTGACAAATTTGGTCATATTTGACCCCATTTGACCTTGAAGATATTGACCTAGGGTCATGGAAATTTTGCAAAACAGAATTCCTTACAGAACTTCCCTACCCTACACATTTTGTTATTGTAGCTCTTATGGGGGCGAGATCTTAGGGAGAGGGGGAGGAATCCGCCACCCCTCCAGGGCGTGTAATTATCAGAGGCCTTCCAGGGCGCATGTTAAAGGCAATAGTGAACCTGTAACATTAGCTGTTTTAACTGAGATAGCCAGATTGTCGGGAATACTGAAAAATCTCCAAATCTGGAATTTTTCCTGCCAAAACGACCTAGTTGCTGAGCTTCAACGCAAAAACCGTTGGGTATATTTGGTTATATTTTAAAGGGACAAATCTTGTGACGTTTCGAATACGTCATTAGTATTCCTACCGCACTTCGATTTCGCTATTTGAACCGACCGCCACCGAAACGCATGATGTGTTCATAAGCTATAAATATTATTGGCCCTAACTTTGTCAATTTTCATTGGATTTCCAATTGAAAATAATACCGACATTCGTCTTGAAAAGGCACACCTTTTGAAGAGTGGCTCATACCGGTAGCTGCAACATTTTCCGCAATAGAAGCACCTGCACCTGTAACTGCGATACATTACGCATACGTTCTGCTTGTGGTTACAATTTTAAGTAATTACCTCTGTCAATTTTGAACCGATTTCCAATTGAAAACTACCAATAGATGCTTAGTGATAAGACTCATTTGTTGATTGGTGGCTGGTCGGTGTTCATGAAATATATTTATTACATTTTAACAAAGTTTGTTTATTGTTTACGTTGAATTGCCGCTTAGCTCGAAATATTATGGGCTATAACTTTGTCAATTTTCATTGGATTTCCAATTGCAAATAATGTCGACACTCGTCTTGAAAAGACACCCTTTGATGGGTGGCTCGTACCGGTAGCTGCAATATTAACTGCACATCCGCATATTTATTTACATCCACCACACACACCGATGATCACATATTTAAGCACATTTGTGGGTAGGTATATCACATTTATTTATGCACATGAACATTATGAGTATGTGTTCACGCAACGCCACTCCAACTCTACTCATACAAGGCCATAGTGTAAACATTCACACATTTTCAATCGCGACCAATATACTCGGGAATCGCGACCCAGCGAACGAGGTTGTTAGTGTTGCTTACATATTCTGATTCAAGGATCGACTTTTGCCGGCATGACGTCACAACTCGTTTTGGTGACGCAAGATTATTGTGACGTCATATGTATTAATATCAATATTTTTTCTGCTCACAAATGGGTATTTTTTCTCTCGAAAAAACGAATGCCAGAACCGTAATCAAGACACTCTTTTCCATCATTCCACATATTTTTCCCAAGGTGCACTATTCCCTTTAACCCGCGCGGCGCTGGGGTCTCCATCCGGACGCCCGGTGCTGGGGGTAAATTTTACCCCCCCCCCCCTCGTATCTTCCGAACCAATAACCGCAGCGAGACGCGCAAGGCGGCGATCGAAAGCTCTCAGTGATAAGAATCTCACGCGTACCCGAAATTCTTAAAATAAGGTCACATGTCAGGTCACGGTCAGGTCAAGTGTCAAAATTGAAGTATTTGGGTTTTTGGGCTATACTTTCCATCCAAAGCCTTATATTGCAACTATTATCTCACAAAGTGCTCCCGACTGTATAATGCATCTCCTGCATAAGTAAAAGTGAAATTGTAAGCAAAGGTCAAGGTCAAGATCAGGTCACAAAAGGTCACAGGTCTACGAAAGCCATGCGACACATGTTGTATGGGTTATTTTACACGTATAATTCGATAGAAGCAGCCATTTTTACAGCCTGACCCCATATAATGGCCCTCAGGTCAAGGTCAGGTCATAATAAGGACAATATTTGAAATTAATTAATCTAAATAAACATTGCATTCGAGGTGCAAAAATTTCCCAAAAAACAGGAACCGGCCTCGCACCGCCACCGCTCATGCATGAGTTGGGACCGGCATCAAGGCCGGCCACATGTGGCAGCACCCGCCAGGCCCGGCACTCGGCAGCTAGGAATCTGCATGTTTACTCATTCTACACTTTAAATCTTTTAGCAGGAATATTTATAGTTTGCAATGTGCATTTTGCACCATTTTAACACACACCACATTGAAACACCAATGGATAATGGATATATATGGACCATGGAGTAAAGAAATCCCACACAAGTCAGAACTTGAGATAAATAATCAACAACAGACTAACAGGGAAGTCGAACAGGTCAAGGTGAGTAGACTTCTTTCATCTTTGGTGATTTGCAAAAATAAAAAAACAAAACAAGACGCATGATAGATATATAGATCATGCAAGTCCAAACGAGCAGCTTAAAAGTATGTAATAAGTATGCATTCATCACTCAACATCACACAATGCAATGTTTGGGTTGTAATTGTAATAACTTCTACAGACAATGTTGAGGTACTAAAACCTACTTACTTATTTGATCAATGTTGACATGGACTAGTAAATAATAAATATACTACACAGGATAATGGGGAAAAGGCAAGTTTTCCTGGACATTTAAGTATGACAAACGTACTAAAAACATTGGGAGTGACAATCATATCTTGAATGATAAAAGTAAAATAATCAACCTGTTTCAAATTACAGAGTATCCTCGGTTTTCTCACTATCCAAGCCAAGATATAACCAACTAACAACCAAGCCAGTCACACACAGAACCACTCTTATACGGCCTTGGCACATATTTATACAGCCTTGGGCAGTGGACACAGATAAACAAAGCTTGAGCTACTTCACTGCCAAGGCCAAGGCCGTACAACTGCCTTGGTACAACTTTACACGTCCGTCAAGCTAGCAGCAGATTCATATTCACGAATCTGCTGCTGCCAGACAGACATTCGCCGGGCTCGAATATACTGCTACTGGCAGCAGATTCGGCGAATGTCTGTCAGCTGGCAGCATATTCGTGAACAACTTCCGCGACCTTTTTGGCGCATCTTAGACGCGAGCAGCAGATTCAGATATTCGCCGGGCTCGAATATACTGCTACCAGCAGCAGATTCGGCGAATGTCTGTCAGCTGGCAGCATATTCGTGAACAACTTCCGCGGCATTTTTCGCGCATCATCTGAACGCCAGCACCAGATTCGCAACGTGATGTGTTTGAGTTGAGTTGTTCGGTGAGAGATGGGTACCTTCTAGGTAAGTAGGTATTGATCGACGTATTACTGACATGAAGCAGTCAGTGAGTGGCACCTCTAACCTCCTCCTACTTGCCTAGAAGGTACCCATCTTTCACCGAACAACTCAACTCAAACACATCACGTTGCGAATCTGCTGCTGGCGTTCAGATGATGCGCGAAAAATGCCGCGGAAGTTGTTCACGAATATGCTGCCAGCTGACAGCCATTCGCCGAAACTGCTGCTGGTAGCAGTATATTCGAGTCCGGCGAATATCTGAATCTGCTGCTCGCGTCTAAGATGCGCCAAAAAGGCCGCGGAAGTTGTTCACGAATATGCTGCCAGCTGCATACTGCAACTGGCAGCACATTCGCCGAATCTGCTGCCAGTTGCAGTATATTCGAGCCCGGCGAATGTCTGTCTGGCAGCAGCAGATTCGCGAATATGAATCTGCTGCTAGCTTGACGGACATCAACTTCACTGCTGTGCGTAATGGCGGCTGAAGTATTTGACAATTGTGAAGCGTTGAGCTCAAAACGGCGCAGACAATTAATCCCGTCACCGAAATGACTAACTTTATCACCATATATTACTTAAAATCACCAAAATGAAAATGTCAACATATTGCGGATTCGGCAGATGGACTTCTTTAAAAAATATTTAAAACTTCAACTGACACCAAGGGTTAATATTTGATACTACAGCTTATTTTCGAATACGAACATGAACAATTGTCTTCACCCAATTCTGAGGCGTAGCGATTCTGAGGTGTGAAGTTGTGAATATCTGTTAAAGTGACACATTCGCGAATATCGATCCACTGCTTAATTGACACACGTGATTCTTTTACGGTCCAGTCCTGGCGAATTCGTCGCAAATGTGGCTCATCAAAACACATTGTTTGGAAATTGGGTTTGAATGTGTTGTTGGGGAGTGTCACGTGTAATTATGCAAGGTCATATATAAATTATGGAGCTATTGCGATAAGAAGTTGAAGTGGAACTAGACAGGTTTGCATTCTGGGATAGGTCTTGGCCACTTAAGATTTCTTTCCAAAATGTTTTTTGTTTGTGTTTTGCAGTCTTTCCACCTTTATAATTGTATTTGCATAAAATACAATATTTGTTCACTACCAAAACTACAAATGATATGACTTGAATATGTCCTTTCTCATGTGGAGCTAAATAGTAAATATGTATCAATAAATATTATCAGTAATATGTATTTACAATAGTATTAACAATAATTATTATCATATACGTGGGTGGTTTTGTTCCATAGGTACTTATTTGTTATACAAAATAATTTGGGGTGACCTGGGGCAATGGGATGACTAAATATAATATTGTATGCCACCCCACCTAGTTACTAGTGATGACAGTGGAATATGATTTGGGGTAGTTGTTTCTGTTTGACTGCACTCGACTCTCGCACTGCTGCAGTGACTGAGCTGATGAATTGATCATGAATTGACCCTGTAGTTTGATTTATTAAGTTTCACTGGTGTGTCCACTCCTTGCTAGGTCGTACTAGTTATCACTTTTAATTTGTAAACTGTGACATTGTTATGTGTTATGCTGGTGTTTTACTGTTTGTATATTTTTTTTCTCAATTTATCATGATCTTTAAGCATGTATGTTCTGACTTCTGCCAATATTTATTTATATTTAATTAGTTTTTTAAATTGATAACTTGTGCTGAGCCCGGCATGAGACCGGCAAGCCTGAGTTCAGACACAGCTTCAGGCACGCCGGGCCTGAATTTGGGCCCGGCGCCGGCTCCGTGGTCCTGAAATTTGCGTCTCTACATTGCATGTTTCTAGACTAGTTTTATCTTATAAATAGAGTGGTGGCATGCATTTGTCTGTATCTGGTGAGTAAAAGCAAAAAACGCAAATTAAAAAAATGACGTCATGAGTTACTTATACTTCGAGAGCTATAAGTCAGTCAAAAATAAAGATATTGCTTTGAAATTTGGTTTCAGCATCGTTCATACTCGGTTCTCTATTATTTATTCCGGCTTTTGGAAAATCTTTTAAAAAAACGTTTGTGGAAATTCTTCCATTTTTTTTCTTCATTTTTGGGGGTCAAACCCCAAAATTTTGCAAATCCGAGATAGCATTTTGAAGACAATGTTATCCTCTGTGTTTTGACGCCTTTTATTTGCGAGTTGCAATAGCATGCTATGCTCTACGATTTTCCAAACATTTAACGTTTTTACACCAAAAATGACATGACATGACGTCACTAAAACGTCATTAACTCCCCAAAATTTTCACGATTTTAACAAAATTTTGGCAGAAGACGTAGAATTGATGCACCATAATTTACCATACCTTTCACTGTGATATCTTTCATAGTTTTCAAGTTATTGAGAAAATCCGGGAAGGGAGGTAAAATTTACCCCCCAGCGCCGCGCGGGTTAAGCGGCCTTAAATCACATACACACACACACACACACACACACACACACACACACACACACACACACACACACACACACACACACACACACACACACACACACACACACACACACACACACACACACACACACACACACACACACACACACACACACACACACACACACACACACACACACACACACACACACACACACACACACACACACACACACACACACACACACACACACACACACACACACACACACACACACACACACACACACACACACACACACACACACACACACACACACACACACACACACACACACACACACACACACACACACACACACACACACACACACACACACACACACACACACACACACACACACACACACACACACACACACACACACACACACACACACACACACACACACACACACACACACACACACACACACACACACACACACACACACACACACACACACACACACACACACACACACACACACACACACACACACACACACACACACACACACACACACACACACACACACACACACACACACACACACACACACACACACACACACACACACACACACACACACACACACACACACACACACACACACACACACACACACACACACACACACACACACACACACACACACACACACACACACACACACACACACACACACACACACACACACACACACACACACACACACACACACACACACACACACACACACACACACACACACACACACACACACACACACACACACACACACACACACACATACACCGCACGCACGCACGCACGCACGCACGCACGCACGCGCGAGGGCGGTAGCGTGCGGCCAGACAGGAAGCGTCCGTGATCAGTGCGTCCGTGATCAGTGCGTGCGTGATCAGTGCGTCCGTGATCAGGGCGTCCGTGATCAGTGCGTCCGTGATCAGTGCGGAATTGACACCACGTTTTATTTTATCTTGTAGAGGTGTGTGGTACTGTGGATGCTCGAGTAATATCCTTTTTTATATTGCAAGACTGACTTATATTAAGCTGTATGGTAAATCGTGCGAATACTATTATTCATTTGTATAGATTTGGGTGAAACGAAGTTAGCACGCGCAATTATTTATTCATCAATGCAGATGTTATTTGGTCGCAGGTTATGCTGGCTCATGTGATGAATACAGAAAACATGTACAAAGAGATCCCGTATCCCGTGATTTCGTCTTTCACTGGAAATAAGCAGCTACTCGTAGTGCTGTTGGCTACCCTGATTAAAAATCGGCAGCCGCTGGGCTTCCCAGCCACCTTCGAGCTGCTGGAGAGGGGAGGGGGTTGCCCCCCCCGCCCCTCCGACCCCCGGGTTCTTCGGGGGGGGGGGGGGGTATCATCAGAACGGGTAGAGATAACAACGTGAAACTTTTGGTACATCTAATTGATTACCTAGGACATATCTGGATACAATGTGGTGTGATTTCCAAGGTCAGGGCAGGTCACAGTGACGTCATAGTTTTAGGGTCATGATTAAACAGCCCAGAACAATGGATGCTGAATATGCTGAGTGAATGGATGCTGAACTTCTCTGACCACCTTTGGGATTACACAAAGTTTGATACCATAGATTGGGGTTACATGGAGGTCATCTTCCATTTACCTGACTTGACCCAACTTGACCAGGCATGACCTGACCTTGACCTTACCAGATTCTTACAAGGAAATAGGCCAATATGAATATCATTCGAACGACCATGAGCCAGCGAACACAATGGTACTTCTTTCAAGCACTTTATATAATATTTTGTTTTGACCTGAACTTGCAATCCTGAACTTGCAATCCTGACCTGAACTTGCAATACAGCGAAGTTTGTTCGCTGTATCACGGCTGTTCGAATTACCCATGATTGCTTATTTACCTATCAGCATCGCATAAGGTCAATGTCAGGTCATGACATGTCATGCCAAGTTAGGTCAAAGACAAATTACATTCATGTGACCCCAATTCAGGATATCACGTTTAGTGTAACAATTTACAATGTATTGTGAAGCGTTTCCATTCTTCATTGCTCCGGGATGTGGAATCCTGATCCTATAATGATATTTGTGAAGTCACTGTGACCTGACCTGACCTGGGATTGACACCAAATTATACCCACATGTGACCTATGTATCTGTAAAGGTATGTAAAGGTACCCAAAGTTTCAAGTCGCTATGTCTACGCGTTTGTGTCATATCGATATAAAACCAGGGGGTGGGGCGAAAAAGCCCCCCCCCCCCCAGCGCCTCGTGGGTAAATTTAATATCCACCTGAATTGTCACCATTCCATCCCGCACCATACTTTCTACACAGACTGAAAGCAGAATAAAAATACCACCCTGGTCCAGTCCAACTTATTCATATGCCCATGGAACTGAGCTAATTTCGTCCTTGCCACATTTCAGCTGAGAAATGAGGAGTCATATTTCATATTCAAACTCATATCCTCTAGCTGGCGGTCATTCTTTATATTTGGGTATTTCGGTCAAAAGCCGCCGACGTCAAAGGATCAGAGGCCATTCTTATAACAAAAATAGAGCCACGGCTCGATTTTTTCTCTCCAATTCTGAGCCATCCGTTATCATAAACAAGTCACAGAAAAAAATCGAGCAACAAAAAAATGCACAAAAACGAGACACGG
This sequence comes from Chirona hameri, assembly GCA_036785665.1. Taxonomy (NCBI): domain Eukaryota; kingdom Metazoa; phylum Arthropoda; class Thecostraca; order Balanomorpha; family Balanidae; genus Chirona; species Chirona hameri. Next base: position 58,507 of record JAXIVJ010004308.1, on the reverse strand, counting down.
TATTCGTGTGGGTTTTCGTTATCATGACGTTTATCTGCGACAGTTCCTGGCGTAGAGGCCGCGCCAAGTTCGTACAAAGATCAAGAAACGAGCCAAAAATTGAAGCAAGCTGTTTTTTCAAGGCACTTAGATTCCTGTTCAATAATTCCTTCGCTGCTGCTGCGTAAGGCCATAGATACATGTACCTGTGCTGCTGTAGGATTATTGTTGCAGGCCTGCAACCGCGCTGCGCCGAGTAAACGGTGATGGCTGGTGTTATTTTCGCCGAAAACGAGTGCATGCCTATGCTGGGTCTGTGCGTCCCAGGTAAGCGTCGAATACGAAGGCGTGTGTGGTCTGGAGATGGGGAGTTAGGGGATGCAACTGGGGCCCTGGGCCAAAATACTAACTCTAATGCATATTCAATCGGTATATGATACCATGAAAAACCATGAAATTTATACCGGCGAAATATAACTAGCGACAATTATTTGTATAATGCTTCTGAGTTAAGTCCGCTCGACACTAGGCGATATCCAAGCGACTTCTTGCTGTAGAAAATGGTTGATAGATATCGTTAACTTTTAATTGCACAAACATACGGTATCGAAAAATTGACCCTGCGGGATTGAAGTCTAACGCGCTACCCGTCACACCACCGATATGACCGAAGGCGGTCGGCATAACTATATCCATAAGCTAACAACAATTATTAACCAGCATTTTCATGGCGAAAGCTTTATTGGTAAACACAAAAACAGACATAAAACAGCAAATCAGTAAACCAATTCAGCTTCTCTCTCTTCCAATATAGATGTTGACGGATGTTTCCAATATACAATATTGGAAACATTCTTCAATCGCGCAACTTGACGCTAAAAATGGGAACGGTTTCTTGCTTTCCACGGCTGGTCGCGACAGACTTTAGTCGTCAAAGCGTACCTATTTTGCATCATACAATACAATTGTAGATGTTCTCAAATAATATTTATTTTCAAGATAGCACAAAATACAAATATTTCCTTCAAACAAGATTATTTTTTTTGTCGAACTGCTGTCCTTTGTCAAAGTGCTGTCGTCTTCAAGTTAAACAAATGGTTATTGCAGTGTGCATACGCACCGAGTACACATACGCACATCTCCACGCTTGCTAGCCGGCGTCGTGCCGCTGTTTCTTCAAGTGTTTTGCAGTGCCGTCTTATATCAATTTAATTTCAGGCTTCGGACTCATGGCAAGTTGCCCGTAGGTGAATGTCTCCGGGGGACGGGGCAATTGCCCCCTCCTTTGGTCGACAAAATGAAGGATTTTTTTTTTGGGTGGTGGGGGATGTGGAAAATATGCCCCTCTAGAGATATAGTGGGTCAAATCCGGTGAGTTTTTTTTGGTGAGGGTACCTTATGTCCCCCTGAGCAAAAATCCCCCCCCTGGAGTGAATCTTGGGTACGCCACTGCCAAAGATAGACCGTAAAGGCAATGTGGCGGAGGCCGTCTGGCGATTTGGGGTACTATGACGTCACCGCTCGGTGGTTACAAATTAAATCCAGAGATGGCGCTACTGTCGGGTGTTGCAACTTATGACGGCCGGAGAGTTATATCTTCCTATATAGCCTATTTCTCCTCGGAATGATGCGCTAGCCAATCAGCGTCGCGGCTTGAGTACCTCCGCGAAGAGTTTCTCCGAATATATTCCATACCACAAGTAGTGCTATTCCAGTGGTGAAACAGAAACGTACCCGTAGTTTTATTACATGTTAGTTTTATTAAACATCATTTTGACATAAACTCCTATGCTAAAAAATCGAAATTGAAGCAGCTCTGTTAATTATATGACAAAACTGGTAGGTATGACATCATACCTGACGGCTCATTTTTTTTCTTCTGTCAGATTTGCAGCCGAGTGGATTAAAAAATACATATTTGCAGTCGCTTCTCATTTTTTATAATAATGAAAAATGCAGCCGGCTGCTTTTTGTTGCTCGAGTTTTTATTTGCAGCCATGGCTCGATTTTTTCTTCTAAGAATGGCCTCAGGTCGAGATGCAAACGTGAAAATATAATTGAAAAGAGAGCGCCAGATGATTGCGAAAACTGCGGTATGGATCCATTAATACAAATGAATGCTATGCAAATAAGTACAGGGAGTAGTGACCCGCAGTTGCTATGGTAACACCGGTCACACCAGTTCACACTCGCAGTTGCTATGGTCACACCAGTTGCTATGGTCACACCAGTTGCTATGGTACACACTAAGGTCCGGCTTATTTCATCTCCTCTAGCGTATGTTTGACGGCGAATTAATGAACGACCATATATGCATTCCAACGGCATTACTGAGAGCTTCAAATTGATATATTGACGCATTCGCTCACCTTATCCATTGGCTGCTTTTAAGCAAAAATCCGTTTTAGCGCTTTGCGGTGGTAAACACGGATTTTTGCTTAAAAGCAGCCAATGGATAAGGTGAGCCAATCCGTCAATATATCATTTTGAAGCTCTCAGTAATGCGGTTTGAATGCATATATGGTCGTTTCTTAATTCGCCGTCAAACATACGCTAGAGGAGAACATAAGCCGGACCTTAGTGTGTACCATAGCAACTGCGGGTCCCTGTACCTGTAAGGTGTATTTATAAGCCCGAAACTTTCGGCCCTTTGGTCTTTGGTGAAATATTTCGATTAACAAGGATACTGTTAAAACACAATGAAATATCAATTACGCAAATGGTACACAGATTCACGTGTTTTAATGGAGTATTTTCAAATGCATATACAAGCCGCAACCAGTAAATATCAACAACAAATCCTTGAGCATACATCCGCACCCACCCACTTCGATTTAACAGAAGTTAAGAGGACTTAGCAACCCAACAACACATGTATATGGATTTTGACGACATGACCTAACACCTTCCGTCACTGCTAAGCGATATTTCCACATTTTAATCTGGTTTAGTTTGTGGACCAAGCACTATATCCTCTTGGGACCAAGGCGCTAACTGGAACTCTTGCCCTGTTCCGAGGGATATGGGGACCGGGACGACTTTTTCCGAGGCCCGTCGAGGGATTTGAACTCCTGGTTCCCGGCACAGGAAGCGTGCATCTTACCACTGTGTCAGATCCCCCCCCCCCCACCCCCCACCCACCCCCCCCCCCCCCCCATTTTAATCTCATGTCTGGCTCCGCGCCAGGAGGGTGCGTTGAGCGACGCAGCACGAGATCTGCGCCTCTGGGAGGTCCCTCGCAGCCGTGGCCTCGTTCAATATGTATAGCCTGATTGGATTGCTCGTCGTACACTGTGAAGTGCTATGACGGAATGTATAACTCCTGCCGTATTTTCTGGTCTGAACCACACCCTAATTCAGTACGGTATTTGATGGACGCGGCTCGGAGTGAAGTGTGACACAATGTTGTTCGGGGCAGGGTTCATTTGGTTTGTCAGGATGTGGCAAGCGAGGCGTAAAGCAGGGTTTACACTGGGGTATCTGGCTCCACACAATGTTGTTCGGGGGAGGGTTCATTTGGTTTGTCAGGATGTGGCAAGCGAGTTGTAAAGCAGGGTTTACACTGGACTTTCCGGTTCCACACTAAATCACGCTGACAACTATAGTCGCTATAACAATGCTGGTAAAATTGGATGGCAAGCTTTGTTAGATGGCAAGAAGGGACATTTCTGCAGGGTAAATAGCCAGAATTAGTGTCTTCAGTGCGGAAATGTGCTCGGCGTTCTGATGGCTGAGCGCCAAGTGAAACTGGAGCAGTTTTAGATTCAGCGAAGTGAACGACCAGTAGCCTTTTTCATAAAGGTCGATTAGTAACTTTTGTATGTGTAAGATTGAGTTGGTTTGAGTTGTACAAATATGTTTCATAAAGTAAAAACTACAATTTACAATCACAAACAACAAATCTACGAACCTACACATACTAATTGTACAAATCCCGGCCCAAAATGCCTGATGTGTTTCATAAAGAACAGCTGAGTCCCTAAACAGCAGACCAATTGTATAATTTATCAGGCAAACTACACATGCAATCTACCATGCCCCTTCGGTGTGTAGACAACTGAATCCTTGAAGCGGAGAACACCTTTACGGTATTACGGAGAACATCTTTTATGAGAACATTTGTTTGGCCTCACCATTTGAATAGAAAACTCCTCCCGTGTCGTTTAGCTCTACGAATTTTGCATCCACATTATCAAATATATCATTATTTCCCAATTATCTGGAGTCTCCTGGATGCAGGTACCCACATCAATACACGTGCCGAATATTAACTGGGACTTTTCATTAAGCGCGTTGGAATCACGACGACGGAGACACTTCTTCACACTTATATTTATAGATATAGAGTGATCTTACCCCCTTTCTCTCCCGGATCTATTGGAAGAGTTTCACCTGCTTTTGCCTCAGTGCCACGGGTGGAGTTTCCTATTCAAATGGTGCGGCCACTGCCCCACCAACTTTGTGTTTTGCCAAATCCACTATTGACAGATTTGGAGGTTATTCGGCATTAAAATGACCATTTTCACCTCAACCAAACAAAACAACTAAGCAAAATGACCTTTTTGACCCACCAACTTTCTTGGAAAAGCTCCATCCATGCTCAGTGCGAGCCTTGCAGTCATGGTTTTACACTGACACTAGTATATAGGGCCTTGACTGACACTAGCGAATAATCGCCCTTTCCAAATCTTCCACAGTCGCGGTGTTTATTTACAGTTTCTGCTTGAGCCGAAAATAAATGTTCTTGTCATTTTCTTTGCAGTAACGCCCTTTTTCATATAACTTATACTATTTCAGTATCAAATACTTTGTCTTCAAAATAATCACAATGTTATAATATTAGAACAGGTGAATTAGGAATATTTGATATATTTCTTTATGTCTTTGACGCACCTCAAGAACATTGTTTATTTACTTCTGTTGTTTATTTACTTATGTCAGCTGACGCAAACAAAAGCTACAATCGCCGCCGAATTTACAACCCCCGCTGATGCGGTGTGTGTAGTGTTTATGAAACGTGTTGGATTTGTAGGTTGTAAAGTTCAAATTACAAACTACATCTACAACAGGTTTGAACAATTTCTTTATGAAAAAGGCTACAGACCGGAAGGAGACTGGGTTTATGATCTCGCATTACTATAACGATAGTTACCACGAAAGGCTATAATGCTCTTGTATCGAAACTTATCATACTGTCGATATTTATTGATCATACATAAATAAATAAATACATTGAAACTACATATGTAGCGCGCGTTGCCATACGCTATGACACAGTTACGATATAGAATCGTTATAACTGCTTTATTGAGGAGGACCATGTTTCAAGAAAATCCCATTCGCTGAGATGATTTTATCCGGACGGAAACCGTCTTAAATTCCAGCTACTAGACAGTTATACATTATTGACGCATCTCAATCCTTTAGGTTCTCGAGTCCCAAATTGAGTCACTCTGTTCAGCACGCCTTATCTTTCAACCTTAGGACATGGGAGATATAATAAACCAGGGGCGAAGTGTCCATCGACTGAAGTATGAAGGGCTCACGAGGACTTATGGTTCTCCATTCATTCTGTCTATGAAGCAACTGTTGGGTCTTCGCGGGGGGGGGGGGGGGGGGCGTTCAACCACAGAGGCGTCTTCGGCGGAGTTTTAGCCTGTCATATTCAGGACACGCCATTGCCAGTCAACGGCCGAGGAACCAGCATATTTACATGGGCAAACCGGTTCACGTTCTTGGCGACCAGAACTTTGACACGTCACATCCGACAAAGCCAGGTGTTGAAAGCTATTTGCAGCTACTAGAAGACAAGAACCTGAAACAGATCGTCACACAAACAACGAGGCCTAACACCGCAGTGATTGATCTGCATCTGGAACGATTATTGACCACGTCATAGTTCCGGTCTCGGACTCGACTACCACCGTCACGGTCACCCCCACTCACTGCAGCGACCATCACATGGTTGCCGCCCGTCTGGCTATGACGCGGGATAAACGACAGGTAAAGGACATTACCATCAGATCAACCCGTTCACTGGTACCAGACGCTCTCCGCCTCGATCTGCTGGCGGACTGGAGCGGAGTGAGAGAGGCAACCGGAGTGGAGGAAAAGTGGTCTGCCTGGCGGGCTGTATGGTCACCTGTTATTGACCGACACATGCCGCAGATCACGATCCGACCGAAACACCCACCATGTCCATGGCTCACAGACAACGACGACGTGCGAACACTCATGCGAGCACGTGACCTGGCCAGAAATGCGTGCGAGAGCGACCGGAGCCCCGAGACACGTGACGTCTACCGTGTGAGCCGTAATCAGGCGAGGAATACCCTAGCGCCGGCGCGCTCGGATTTCTTTGCCACGTCTTTCCGGAACTCACGACGACACACGTGGAAAGACATTCAACGATTTCTGATTTCACCTCGGAAGTCCATCACCACCGAAAAAGGCACCAGTGCATGGTCAGATCGGCTCAACAAACACTTTGCATCTGTGGGACCGCGGGTGGTGCCAGCGATAGACAGCGAACGTTCGGACCGTGACCCCCTCCCTCCGCGTCCGCGCTGTGTGGTCAGCGGCGCATTCCGCGTCCGGCCGGCAACGCTGCCGGAGCTGGCAGCCGCTGTCCGACGTATGTCCGGCTTACGGGCGTCCGGAGACGACGGCATTACGATAGACATGTTGCGGATGACTCTTCCGGTCATTGGCCCAGAGCTGCTGCATGTCATTAACGCTTCCATTACGTCGGGTGTGCTGCCTTCGTCGTGGAAAATGGCTAGTGTAATTCCGCTACACAAGTCGTGCTGCAAACTCGATCCGAACAACTACAGGCCAGGGTCAATTCTCCCAACTGTCGAAAAAATAACGGAGTGCATTATCTGTGAACGGCTTATGACTTATTTGTTAGATCACAACATACTTTGTAGCGAACAGCACGGCTTTAGACCGGGGCACTCTACGGAGTCAGCAATGCTTGACGTCATCGGTCACTTGGTTGATAATATGGATTCTGGTCATATTTCAGGTATTACGACAGCTGACACATTATGTGAAACACACCAGGCTTTTATAAAAATTAGGCTGGTACGGTGTACACAGACGTTGGTTTGAAAACTGGCTTGCTGAGCGCTCTCAGCGCGTTAGGGGAAGATTGAAGAGCGCGCCTGTCACGCACGGCGTAATTCGCGATTCGTTTCTCGGGCCAATTCGGTTCCTTTTATTCACTAGTGATTTGCCATCTGACTTTCGACCACTGAAAAATCGTAATGTATGCAGATGACACACAATTCATTCACTGTTGTAACACTGTATATTTGTCCAACCTTCAGCGTCGCGTTGAAGCAAGCTTAAAAGTAGCGAGCGCTTGGTTTGCAGATAATAGTTTGCGTATCAATCCAAACAAAACCGATGACATGATAGTTCGGTGTAGGCAGCGACGCTTGGATATAGATATACATTCACCCATCATCATCTGTTAAGGTTTTAGGCATGGCTGTTGACTAACTTGACGTGAGGCTGACATGTGTCTTTGGTGGTGCGTCGTTGCTATGCAATCATCAGCGGCCTGGCTAAAATGTCTCATCGTTTGCCACCTGACGTGAAAAGGTTTTTAATTGAAGTGCTAGTGTTTCCTCATATTTTGTATTTTTTTGACTGTATATGGATGGTGCTTGCGGTACAACTCAACGACACCGTTTGCAAAAAGTTATCAACCACTGTGCTCGCATTGTATTTTGTTCTAAAAAACGCGATCATGTCTCACCCCTTTTAAATCAGCTTAACTGGCCGACCTTTGATGACCTGATTACCGAACGTGACGTAGCCATGATGTTCAGGGCCATGCATCACCCGCGCGCTCCCGACGCATTGTGAGATCGGGTCGTGTACCGGAGTGACGTGACGGTCCGAGACACGCGCGGGGCTCTTGCCGGTCTACTGCAGCCGCCGCGGGTGCGCAGGGAGTTGGCCCGAAGGTTGTTTACCTACCGGGCGACTTCTGTGTGGAACCGGTCCCCCTCTGATGTTCGGGATGCGGTGACCGCTCGCGGATGTCGGGGAGCGGTGCGGGCGTGGTTGCGGGGGCCGGATGAACAATAGCTTGTTTTGTCATTAGGAGATCATGTTTTGACCGCGTTGGTTGTATCCTTAGGTATATTAGAATAGTCTCAACTCTCAACTGTGCTATGCTGTAATTGTACTGAAACATACTGTATGACACTTGGCCATAACAAAAACATTTCATGGAGGCTAAACGAAATACATGATGATGATGATATTCATTTTTTGGGTAGAGACAACACATTGGCACTGAACGTACGACTCTTGGGACGTGTGATATTGGATATTACAATGGACGTTCGACTCGTGGAACGTGTGATATTGGATATTACAATGGAGTTCAGTTTCAGTTTATTTTGTCCAACGAAATATACAGAAATTAGAACAGACAATGGCGGATCGGCGCAAAAGCAAACGCTTTAATTAACCCTCGCCCTACGTGGGGTCCTAAAACGACCCCCAGAGGTTTTTCTTGCATAACTTTTTAGCCATGCGGGGATCTGACTGACATTTTCAGTAGTTAAGTATACAACAATTATACGTATGCTGTAAAATTTCATTGAAATTGGTTGAGAAATTTGGGAAATAATGATGTTTTGATGACATGTTGGTGGAAAAAACGATAAAGGTTTGAAAAATCGTTGAAAACAGAGTTTTGAAGCAAATTGCAAGCACAATTAAGCAAAGATATAAAATGTCATTTTCTTTAAAATTTCAATCTCGGATTTTCGAAATTTTGGGTTTTTGACCCCCAAAATGAACAAAAACTGACTTTTTTGGAAAAATCATCACAAAATCAAAATTTTCAAAGATGTTTAAAAAAACGGAATATATGTGAGAGAACTGAGTATGGAAAATATTCAAACCAAATTTCAAAGAAATATCTCTATTTTTGACTGAGTGATGGCACCCTAAGTGTAAGAAATTAATGACGTCATTTTTTTAATAACTTTTTTGGACTTTTTTTGACCAAATACGAATAAATCATTACCTTTTCTGTATTTCTGAGACAAAACTGGTCTAGGAACATGCCTTTTTATTTACATTTATCAATTTCTCATTTTGAGATTTTCAGACAGAGCAAAATCGCTGTTCTGGACGTGGTCGATCGAGGTCATTCACTTGACCTAGAAGGTCACTCGTTGACCCCAAACCTAAAAATGGCATACCGCTAGATTCCAAACATGACAGGCAACATGTTGGTTTTACCGTGTTGCTCTATGTAGCTTGGTTTGGAAGTTAAAAGGGGGGGGGGGGGGTCGTTTTAGGACCCCCCGTAGGGCGAAGGTGAAAAAAGATCCCGTAGGGCGAGGGTTCAAGCGCCTCTCTTAACAGAATGAAATGGCACACAACGAAACCAAGCAACCAAGCACACCGTTTCGTGTGTAAATATTAACAAAAGTACCAAATAAAATTACAAATTGCAAACATCCATTGAAAACACTAAACTTCTACACCATAATTCACGGTAACAACAGATCCCTTTTGATCCTCCCGACTGACGATCCTCCATCCTCTGTCACGCCCACGTTACCCCGGGTCTGGTGGTCGCTGGCCACCGGGCATGTGGTGGCCTCGAACTGCCCCCCGCGAGTGGTGGCCGTCTGCATGGCATGGGCTCTCCTCGCAGCTTCGCGCTGCGGGGAAGGGCCTGTCCATGGGCGGTTGCCCGGTCGGCGTCCATTATGACCCACTTCACCCCTTCTCCTTCATCCCATGACTGCGCAATGGTCAAAGTAGACCGAAGCGGCCTTATCCTAACCAAACCAAACCAAACGGTAACAAACTGAAAGGCATTGATCCCCAGCGACTAATACAATGGTTGGACCGAAAAAACACTTTCCCGCTTCGTATTGGGACAAAAGCAATAAGATAATAGTCCAACGGCAATACTGCTTAGAACGAATAATGGTTGTGTTTAGATCTGAGACATAATTCGTAATTGGCCAATTCACTATTCGCTTCGTGGTGCGGAAACTATTAGCAGTTTCAAATAATATATTTTGCACAATGGTTGCATTAGTGAATCTAGGTTGGTTCACATGGTTGCATCATAATATTTGTGATCATCAAACCTCTAATTCGTGTGTCATAGGCAGCTACACCAACATTACGACCAATACGACTTGAGCCATGCATTTCTTACCAATTATCCTGTCTTGACAGGCTCTATGTGTAACATATCAGTGGAAAGCCAGACCGTGGCGTGGGCAGGCAAACAAATGCTGTGTCAGCCGCAATGGCCGATCTGTTGACCAATCAGAGATAAGCAGGATGTATACGTCACGGTTATCATATGCACGCGTGCTGCAGGCACACTATCTGCTATACATTAGCCCAACATGCCGCCACGTAATAAGAACTACCTGGGGGAAACTGCGTGGATTTCTTTTCAGAATTTGTGTGGTGTTGCCATTTGTGCATTGTTTGCAAAGTTGACCAATACAAAACAAGTGTCAAAATCGCTTGATTTTCAACTTGTGACAACAAACAAGATAATATCCGATAAAATCTGATCATTCGGATAGCGGGTTAGCTTGATAACTAGTTTGATGGTTGTATTATTCTCCTCTGTTGACATTTCGGCGCGTGTTCGGTCATTAACCTTAGCCTGACGTTTGTAAACACTCGGCCGGAAAAAATGTTGATTTCATCTATTGCCTTAAGCACACCGTGGGAGTCGGCGCACCTGCTCATTTCTGGGCATTCTGTGGGAGTGGGCGCACCTGCTCATTTCTGCTCATTCTGTGGGAGTGGGCGCACCTACTCATTTCTGCTCATTCTGTGGGGGTGGGCGCACCTGCTCATTTCTGCTCATTCTGTGGGAGTGGGCGCACCTGCTCATTTCTGCTCATTCTGTGGGAGTGGGCGCACCTGCTCATTTCTGGACATTCTGTGGGAGTGGGCGCACCTGCTCATTTCTGCTCATTCTGTGGGAGTGGGCGCACCTGCTCATTTCGGCTCATTCTGTGGGAGTGGGCGCACCTGCTCATTTCTGGACATTCTGTGGGAGTGGGCGCACCTGTCCATTTCTGGACATTCTGTGGGAGTGGGCGCACCTGCTCATTTCTGCTCATTCTGTGGGAGTGGGCGCACCTGCTCATTTCTGCTCCTTCTGTGGGGGTGGGCGCACCTGTTCATTTCTGCTCCTTCTGTGGGAGTGGGCGCACCTGCTCATTTCTGCTCATTCTGTGGGAGTGGGCGCACCTGCTCATTTCTGCTCATTCTGTGGGGGTGGGCGCACCTGCTCATTTCTGCTCATTCTGCGGGAGTTGGCGCACCTGCTCATTTCTGCTCATTCTGTGGGAGTGGGCGCACCTGCTCATTTCTGCTCATTCTGTGGGGGTGGGCGCACCTGCTCATTTCTGCTCATTCCGTGGGAGTGGGCGCACCTGCTCATTTCTGGGCATTCTGTGGGAGTGGGCGCACCTCCTCGTTTCTGGGCACTCTGTGGGAGTGGGCGCACCTGCTCATTTCTGCTCATTCTGTGGGGGTGGGCGCACCTGCTCATTTCTGCTCATTCTGTGGGAGTGGGCCCACCTGCTCATTTCTGGGCATTCTGTGGGAGTGGGCGCACCTGCTCATTTCTGCTCATTCTGTGGGGGTGGGCACACCTGCTCATTTCTGCTCATTCTGTGGGAGTGGGCGCACCTGCTCATTTCTGGGCATTCTGTGGGAGTGGGCGCACCTGCTCATTTCTGGGCATTCTGTGGGAGTGGGCGCACCTGCTCATTTCTGCTCATTCTGTGGGGGTGGGCGCACCTGCTCATTTCTGCTCATTCTGTGGGAGTGGCCGCACCTGCTCATTTCTGCTCATTCCGTGGGAGTGGGCGCACCTGCTCATTTCTGGCCATTTCACCGCCGTCTTTTCGTTTCGGCCTTTGGTTTTCTGAGACCGCTGCCGTGTAAACATCACATCCGTTGCCTGGCGTAAACACCACTGTCGGCGACAGCAGGCTCCGTTCTCCCCTGTCGCCACGATGATCCCCCATCCACTAATAGCTCACCCAAGAGTGGTTTCCCAAAACGTGCTCGTGCTGTGTAAAACTGAGGCCTGTAAGAGCAGAGATGTTGTGGGTGTAAGCTTCGGAGAAGGGCTAATTTGGGCTTAAATGCTGGGTAGTAAGCGCAGCTTCACAGAACTCTACATTCACATCCATCATGATAAAGGGATGAATCCGAATTGTAAACCAGTATCTTTAATCTCCGCCCTGGTGGGGAGTCATTTTGACCCGCCCCTCTGAGGTTTTTCGGGAATAGCGGGAAAACGGCGACGCGCCGCGCCGCCAAATTTGCCACAGCTGTTGGGCATCAATTCACCACATTGTGTGTAATTTTTGACCTCAGATCGTCTCAGGTCAGGTCATCAGTCACGTCAAGTAACCCCACCTCCAAACAGTTTGCGGTCCACAGCCACAGTCTTTGTCCGATATATTGTAAACTTATCGAATTTCATAAGGTCTTGTTGCTTAGTGACCTTTTCAAGGTCAGCTGAGGTCATCTGAGGTTACTAGCACTTACTAGCTGACCAAACCGTTTTAAGAGCATTATGCAAACTTTACTCCTTACCAAATAGCAGCACATCACGTAGCAATCTTCATTAACCCGCGCCGTGCCGTGCTCGGCGCCACTTTCGCCGTGCCGCGGGGGGGGGGGGGGGTGTCGTTAGACCCCCCTCCAACTCGAAAACTAAAAGGGATATAGAAAGACGCGGAAAATGGCGTTCGAATGCTCTCGACAAGCTCATTCGAAAGTACTTCAAATATTTGTTTTTCCTAAAGCTAATATTGAGGTCACCAGAGGTCATCGAAGGTCAAATTTTCCAGTTTTAGGACTCCTCTCCAGAAACCACCAGATATCACAGGAACTATGATAGGTAGGAACAAACGAAAAACAGCAATGGAAAGCTATTGAAATATGCAATGGACAAGGTGTCTTCAGATTTTAGCTCAGTTCAATAGTTCAGGCTCCAGAGCTCATCAAATGTCAAAAAAACTATTTTTTTTTACAAAACAGTTTTCCACGAATAGCTTTTCACCTAATAATGACAAGGAAATAATTTGGATGGCATCGTGTTTGTCTCGTCAAGGCACTTCGACTTATGTTAGTGTTGACCAGGTTAGGTCAACTTCAAAATTTGACCTCAGGTCAAGGTCAAGTGGTGACCCAAGTAGGTCATGTTGCATATGGGAAGACGTACCTCGACGAGGAAAACACATTGGTGTCGGTTTCACTTCTCTATCGTCATTATGTCGAGAGTTATTGACATACAACTGTTGGTAACCTCGGATGACCTCGGCTGACCCTGTAGGGGTCACTAAACAAAAATGGCACCTAGGTCATCAAGAATGGCCTATAATAACATGATCCAGAAGGAATTAGGCTGATATCTTGCGTATCCTTGGAATAGGAAGCATTTTAATATTTCGCCATTGACTTATAATGGGGTCACGAAATTGACCCGACCTTAGGTCGCTGATATAAAAAAGCCAAGATAAAAGAATTGTACATATATATATAACCTTATGAAATCCTGTAAGTGTAAAACCGATCATCCAAAAACTGTGACTGTGGTACGACCACAAGTTTGTTTTTGGAGGTGGGGTCACGTGACCTAGTCTGGTGACCTGACCTGAGATGACCCAAGAATTTTGTTTTACATAATGTGCGCAATTGATGCCCGAACAGCTGTACCGAAAACGGCGGCGCTGCGCGCCGCCGTATTAACCGTATAACCGCCGTATAAACACCCCCTCCCCCTCCCCCCCCGGCACGGCGCGGGTTAATATGTGCACGGATTGCCTAACTTAATTATACCTTGCAGTGTACACGTGTGTCGTTCACTGTAGACGTGTCACTGTAGATTGTCACTGAACTTTTCACTGTAAACTTGCCACTGTAAACTTGTGACTGGAGATTTTGTTTTAAATGTGCATGTTTGACCAACCAGAACAAAACTTTTCCATTTAATTAGTTAACCAGCACTCGTGGCTTGCTTTTCAATGGAGCACTTTTGAGTACTTACGAGTAATTTTGTATGGCCAAAAGACTTTCGCTTTTCGGGTTCGCTTTCAGTCGGGAGTGAATCTTTACGTCAAAGTGACTTCTTGAGCTTCTGCTTCATTGCTCCGCATTCTTCTACGAAGCAGTATATTTGTGGTAATCCGTTAGATTTGTGGTAATCCGTTAGATTTGTGGAACTAGCACAGACAATGCAGCAATTTGCGACGAGAGCGCCATCATTTGAATTCGACAAAACACCGTAATCAAATAATATTATGCACTATATTATGTGGCTAAAGGAAAAAAATAGCAGCGTTGATTCGCAAAATAGATAATTGTAAGCCAACTGTGGAAACTTTCAATAAAATGATCAGAATCTGCCTTAAGTTGAACTTGGAACAGATCTCACGCATATAAGCGAAAATGCATTTCTTATAGTAAAAACTTTGTTATTTATTCTTGTTCTGACTGATGTTAAGACTATGCGAAGTTTGATTGCCCTTGAATAGATTGGAGCTTCTGTCTGTCTGGAGATTCTGATTTCAGAATCTAGTTTTATGTTTGCGTTAACAAATATCTGGATTCCGCTCTCTATTTGTTTCAACGGAGTTTCGACTTGTCGAGGCCTGTTTCGCATCATGTGGATCTCAATCTTCAAATATAGTTATCAACTTACCACCCAACATCACACCATTAAGGTAAAACTTCTCTTTGCCAAACTCTTATCTTACGGATTTTAGTCACGCATCATGTGCGATCCTGGACCTAATATAGCACATGACCTCCCCCTCCCTCCCTCCCCCCCCCCCCAATCCGTTAACTCTGGCCGTCGACCGCCAATCTGACCTAGAATCCACCGCCTCGGATCATTTCTAATTCGGGAGCGTTTTTATCAGAGCTTCATCAGCTCAGAAGACACACATGGCACACAGTGGGACGCGCAAGAACTCACACAGCGGCACGCGCAAGAACTCACACAGCGGCACGCGCAAGAACTCACACAGCGGCACGCGCAAGAACTCACACAGCGGCACACGCAAAAACTCACACAGCGGCACGCGCAAGAACTCACACAGCGGCACGCGCAAGAACTCACACAGCGGCACGCGCAAGAACTCAAACAGCGGCACGCGTAATAACTCACACAGCGGCACGCGCAAGAACTCAAACAGCGGCACGCGCAAGAACTCACACAGCGGCACGCGCAAGAACTCACACAGCGGCACGCGCAAGAACTCACACAGCGGCACGCGCAAGAACTCACACAGCGGCACACGCAAAAACTCACACAGCGGCACGCGCAAGAACTTACACAGCGGCACGCGCAAGAACTCACACAGCGGCACGCGCAAGAACTCAAACAGCGGCACGCGTAAGAACTCACACAGCGGCACGCGCAAGAACTCAAACAGCGGCACGCGCAAGAACTCACACAGCGGCACGCGCAAGAACTCACACAGCGGTACGCGCAAGAACTCACACAGCGGCACGCGCAAGAACTCACACAGCGGCACGCGCAAGAACTCACACAGCGGCACGCGCAAGAACTCAAACAGCGGCACGCGCAAGAACTCACACAGCGGCACGCGCAAGAACTCACACAGCGGCACGCGCAAGAACTCACACAGCGGCACGCGCAAGAACTCAAACAGCGGCACGCGCAAGAACTCAAACAGCGGCACGCGCAAGAACTCACACAGCGGCACGCGCAAGAACTCACACAGCGGTACGCGCAAGAACTCACACAGCGGCACGCGCAAGAACTCACACAGCGGCACGCGCAAGAACTCACACAGCGGCACGCGCAAGAACTCAAACAGCGGCACGCGCAAGAACTCACACAGCGGCACGCGCAAGAACTCACACAGCGGCACGCGCAAGAACTCACACAGCGGCACGCGCAAGAACTCAAACAGCGGCACGCGCAAGAACTCAAACAGACGCACGAACCCTGGACGAAACTGACTTATGCGCTCCAATTTGTACCTGCCGGGGGAAGCTACGTGGTAACTTCTGTGGCACGCAGCACCAACTACGGGCAGTGGGCACGCTAAGCAAATTGTGCTTCAGCTGATAACGACTGTTTTAAACAGAGACAGGCAAAATGTTCTTACAGTGATTCCATGTACCAAAGAGTCCGCGCACTATGCCAAGGTCTGGACATGATATATGGCATTCCTCCAGCTCGTGGTGTACCTATGCTTATCTTCGTCCTGTTAAAATTGGAGATTTTTATGAGATAATTGTCGCTGGTTTTGATAAATAGGAGATAGTTCTCTCATTAGAACGATTACACAGATAATTATGTGGCACACGCGGTGACCAATTTAAGTCAACATTTTAATAGTTTTATGCTCCAGGCACCCAAAGTTCACCGGGGAAGTTTTTAGTCAGCGGATCGAGCAATGACATCGTGGTGGCATCCCACAGTTCACCGGGGAATTTTTTAGTCAGCGGATCGCAATGAAGAGCAATGACATCGTGGTGGCATCGAGCAAAAGGCGACAATCAAAAGGTCTTAAAATACACGTCCAGAATGTTCCGACCATTGCCATCCTAAGGGGATACCACACGGATCGTATCGACGGATACCACACGCATTGGCGGATCCAGAACGAGTGTTTTTTTGGGAGGGGGGGAATTCAAAAAAGTCTCACACAATTCTGAAAACGCATCGGATTGGGCTTGCATATGCATTGCTAGCTGATTTAACCCGACATTGACTGGGGGAGGGGGCGTTTAACGCCCCCTGATGAATTTTCGCAATAGCTGAAAAACTAATAGCGCTATCAACGTAAAACTTCGGATACCTTCATATAAATAATGGTTACGTCTTTTGTGAAAAAATGAAGAAATTTCGCCGATTTTTTATCTCTCGAGTTTTAGTGAATTTAGTGACGTCACTACACATGAGTTTTACACCAAAATCAGCTAAAATTTGCCAGGCCGTGCAAATGCCACATTTGAAGCAAAATGGAATCGAAAAAACGCCAAAAGATAATAAATTGCAAGGGCTACAAACCAACTTTCTCGGATTTTTAAACTTGTAGTTTTTGACCCCCATAAACTAAAAAATTTTTTTTGGGTAAAAGTTATCACAAAATCAACATTTTCTGAAATATTAAACAAAAACGGAAGATATGTCAGAAAACTATACATAGGCAACTACTATACCAAATTTCAAACAGATATCTCCATTTTTTACTGACTTATGACATCTAAAGAATGGGCTAACTCATGACGTCATATTTTGAAATTGAGCGTCTCGCTGCGATCATTGGTTCGAAAGATAACCAGGGGGGGGGGGGGGGGGGGCGTTTAACACCCCCCCTCAGTCAATGGCGTTCGACTGAGGACCGCAGTCAATGCCGGGTTAAAGCTAACCTTAGTAAAAGTTGCTTAGATTTTCTTCTATATCAGGAAATGTGTCAATCTTGCGCCGATTGCAGGCGGTTGTGGGGGGGGGGGGGCAATTGCCCATTTTGCCCAACCGTAGATCCGCCACTGGATCTTCGTATTTTGCAAAAGATGCGGGACTCTGGTAAACATTGGGGAAATTTAGCTATTTCCTGTGGATTTGTATGCATTTTCATGTTTCCCCAATGACTTATAATTGGGAGGCCACAAAATAGACTTCACATTAGGTCACCGATGTAAACATCATCCGAAATAGCATAATTATAGGTGTTTATAACCTGATTAAATCCTGTGAGTATCCAACTGATCGGTCAAACATTGTGGCTGCGGTACGACCTTACATTTTTTTTTATGTGGGACAATAAGACTTGACTTAGTGACGTGACCCGAGGAGACCCGAGATAAACAAATTATCAGGATTTGGGCAATTGATAGGCAGCAGTTGTACCAAAAAAGGCGGCTCGAAATGGCGTCGTTTTCCGCTATTTCCAAAAAACCTAAGGGGGAGGGTATCCGCCCCACTGGCGGATTCAGGGGGCGGACATCATGGATCCCCTGATGAATGCCCCCCCCCCCAAGAATCTTGGGGGGGGGGGGGGGGCATACAATACAAGTATGCCCCCCATGCGCATTTCCTGCACTGAACGTGACAAACAATGATATTATGAGAAAACTTCATGAAAAAACAGAAGTTTGTGTCTTCTCTCAAATGATTGAATTTGACATTTTTATGGATCCCTTTGCATTCCTATGATTCCTTGCATTCCAATGACATTCTATCATTCCAATGATGGACAAAACAGCCCACCTGATGCAATTCAAGCAGCCCCGGTGACACGAGCCCCGCTGGGGAGGGGGCAGAATCTGCCCCCTCCTGGATTTTCTCAATAACTTTAAAACTGTGATAGATATCAATATGTTGTCCGCCCCTGTAGCTCAGTTGGAAGAGCGCTGGACTTCTGACCTCACCCGGTAGTGGCAGCCCGGGTTCCAGTCGCTTCGGCGCTCGCTATTTGCCCCTGACTGGGATGGCCTGTGGCCGGTGGCAGCGGTCGCACTCAAGGTCAGGTGACGTCAGAGGGCGGGGCAGACCTTGTCCAGGTATGTCGGGCACGTACAACTTTTGCTTCTAAATTCTGCCGGACGCCAGGAATTGCTTGTTCGGGTGGTGGGGTCAGGGCCTGTGCAACAAGCTATGCTTAGCACGGGGCCTGACCTCGGAAATCCGTCCATTAAAAAAACATTCGGACTAAATTGATAAAAAGTGAAACTTTCAGTACCTTATACTGCATCAATTCGACGTCTTCTCACCAAGTTTCAATTAAATTAACGTAGTGTTTGGGAGATAATAACGTTTTAATGACGTCATGTCATGCCATTTTTGGTGGAAAAACAATAAAGGCTTTACAAATCGTAAAAAATAGAGTTTCAAAGCAAATAGCAAATGGCAAATACAAAACGCCAAAAGAAAGAAATGACCTTCTTTTCTAAATGGCTATCTCGAATTTGTGATTTTTGGGGTTTTTAACCCATTTTTTTTTGTTCAGGAAAAATGTGCACAAAATCAATTTATGTTAATTCGAAAAGTGAATTTCTTAAGCTCGAATACCAGAATAAGGTGACCGGCCCAAATCCGCGGAGGGGAAAAATGGGGGGGTACCTTTTTGCCACAAAAAGATGCCCCCGCCCCGTCTTCTTAGGCTGAATTTTCAACTCTCTATTGTTAGTTTTTAGGCTGAATTTCCCACTTGCACAGTGGCTTCAAAGCAATCCTAGGACCCTGCCTGTAGGTGGGTGGGTGGGGGGGGGGGGGGGGGGGGGGCTGCAGGCCATTCCCTACTGGATCACTCTGCCCTACCCCCAGACTGGTTATTGATTCAACTTATGGGAATGCTTCAATCATGTTTCATTTTGGAGCTCTAATTATTCAATCACCTTTTGATTCATGAATAACAAATTTGAGAATTGATTCTTCCTGATTCAAAGAATCAAAAAATATTTTAATTGATTCATGTTTGATTCAACATTTAAATTTATGTTGAATATATGTCAAATCAATAAAAAAAAACTTTCAAAGCCATAGGTATATATGAATTATGATCATTAAAACAGTGTTAGAGCAATGATATTTCAGTATAAATCAGTGTAGCCACTGGGACTGCATTGTATTTGCACAATTTACCATGCACACTTGAATTGTTAAGAATCGTTAAATTCGATTCCATGCGGGTTTCGATTCAATCACGATTCATGAATACAAATATATGGTGGTGAATTGACTTTCTTCAATTCAAGCAATTTGCATTGAACGATTTCAATCGATTCAATGCAGTCAAATCAATAACCAGTCTCCCCCCATGATTAGCAGGATTGTATAATCAGTCCTATGAGAATGGGAAACTGGTGAGAAAAAAACTGGCTGCCCCTTCCCCCACACACACTAAATATTGCTGGTTATGTTTGACTAAATACCTGTTGGTACGCCATGTTATGCACAGCATGACAGCATGGTATGTCACAGTGTCATATGGTAACAGAAATGCAGCGGCATTGTGCACCTCAGCAAAATTTCAAAATGTATTCTTATGAAGTCGTTATTATTAGGTTACCTATTAGGTTACTTAAGTTAGGTTAAGTTTAGTTTAACAGCTTCGTCAGAAGAAATACAGACATTTTGCTGTGGTGCACTATGCCTAAATTTATTCCGACAAAGTTGTTATTATTAATAGGTAAGGTTAGGTTAAGTTAAGTTTAGCGGCTTTGTCCGAAGAAATATGGGAATTTTGATGTGGTGCACAATGCCGCTACTTTTCTGATGTTACCATATGCTGTCATACTGTGCATGGCGCGACACACTGACAGGTACCTTAGTCAAAGATTACCAAATTGCATAACAAAGTGACGCTTCTGTACCTATCAACCAAGTTTAAGTGAAGTTAAGCACACACACACAGGCAAATCAGTGAGGTTTACGGGCGCCAAAACTACCAAGATTATTTGACACCCATGCCACATCCTCTGAAGAACACCCGATACGTAAAAGCAAGAGTCTGATGTCAACACTTGCATATATTTAGTATTTACTGGAAAGCCAGAAGGTATGCAAACTTAGTAGGCAGCCTACCGATTTGGTAAGGACACGAGCCATTCAACCTTGAACTCGGCTGACCAACGGATGACGTCACTGGCGGTAGCCGGCTCCTTCGTCGGCGCCGCGCTCACGTAGCAAACGTAGTCAGCCGCCAGTTACAGCTCGCTGTTTCGTGCGGCCAGGGATTCACGAAGACGAGCGTGGTGAATTATCAGTGCCCATTAATTCCTAGCACATGCTTAATTGTATGATTCTGCCCCAGTGAATTGCCGGATATGCTGTGAAACGCGCCGTGACATGCCGTGGCTCTGCCTCCAGTGACGTCACATCAAGCTTGGGGCTCTTACGAGGCGGCTATAGCGGTGTCACCCCTCTGCGAGCCGCAGTCCGCACACAAATCACTATCGCCCCGCTGCACACTGGGCCAGCCGGCCGTCATATTACCTGTGGCCAAGATAGTGGTCTCGGAACTATAATATCGAGGACTCCGGGGTGTTAGGACATGGGAAAGCGTATCGGAGCAATTAATTTTTACTCAGACCTGTTCCTGTTTTTATTTATGGAAATTATCCTGGGGCGGGGTGCAAGTTGACCCCACTAAGATCTCAAAAAGTATTTGTTATAGAGACGTAAGTCTGGACTTAAACGATCTGCTGTGACGTAATCTACCACACGAATACTTGTTGATTCTAAAATGTTGACAAGGCGTAGTCAGTGGGCTAACTAGCGAGGCAAATTGTGTAGAAATAAAGTTAGCCTGACTTACTTTCCCAAATCCTCTGGCCAAAGATGAAGGAGCTGAAAGAGATAATCTGACAGAAATAAATAAGCTGAAAGAGATAATCAGCGTTAGGTATTAATGCTATTAAACGTGGTCATGGCGATGCCATCAACTTTTGTTTAGAGTACTGCACTAGTAGTAGTACTAGCAGTCATGCTGAAGCAATATTTAATCAAACACAGAAAATATCTTGGCAATGACGCAGACAGCCTATATATTCATCCATGTGACCGAACTCGCTGATCTGCTAGCCTGGTCTGACTGACTTGACACAATATGATCTTAATCAACTGTTCAATGTTTTGTTTTTTGCTGAGCCTTATTTCAATATACCTCACGATATCGTCGTCTTTCATCTTCGTCACCCCACCATGGCTGCGGACAAAATCGAATAACTGACTCCGCGAAATCATGTCTAACACTCACGGAGGTCTCACTGTTCCGTCAACTAATAGCGACATAAACAAAACGGCCCATACCTGTCGGTATCAATAATGGAACAAAGCTAAGAATACACAAGTGCAATATACGCGAACCAATACCTGATGGTGGACTGAAACATACATGCAAGGCAAGTATTTGCTGTCCCATGTACACATGTAGTACAATATGCACACTCAACAACAATACAAGAGTTAAATCATGATTTCCTTCGCCTGTCCCGTTACGTAACCGGATAATGTCGCTCTTAGCCCGGGGAGTCGTCAGTGAGTCCTGTCCGGGGTCGTCTCGTAACCGGATAATGTCACTCTTAGCCCGGGGCGGCGTCAGTGAGTCCTGTCCGGGGTCGTCTCGCGGCATACAGTACGGTTCTGAGCGTAAAGGTCAAAATCGCTCCTGACATCAGGCAACTAAATGGCTGATATCTCTGAAATTAGCAAAAAGTAGCAAAAACTGTGAATAGGATCTGAAAGCACATTGTTTGAGGATGTATCGGTATACATTTCGTGGATAAGTTCAGCTTATAATTTTTCTAAACTTTAAATGAAGAGATAACAATTTGCTTATTATCACGTTCTCATAGCTGGTTGCTAGCATCTTGCAGATGTCCAAATCAAATGTAGCAATTACGATTTTTTTTCTTATCAACATGATAACAATACTCTGCTGTGCTAAACTCATAGGAGTTACGTGAAATGGCGTATGCGTTCCCCAACAAATGATGACCAAAATTCATGGGTGTATTCTGCAAGAAAGACACATACAGGGCTATTACTGAAAATGATCGACTTTGGAGGTACATTACCAACCTTTATCTCCACTTCACTGTGCAAAAACATGACGACATCGTGTGCTTTAGTCAATTCTAAGTCTAAGAAAACATAAATACTTGTAATTTCATAAAGTCGACAAATCTGCATTTCCAGCGCATTTGAGGCTGCCACGGCCCACTGTGCACTGGACGGCTTCTGTTCCGTACTTGCCTATCTCATCGGCGCCTAACGGAGTCACACTGCCATTCTGTCTCCGTTGTAATTGAATAGCGTGTGGCGTTCACGTGCCGTTTCCCAGCCGCCAGGCTGCGCACAGTGCTCATTATCGCTGTTATTGCGGATGTTTTGCTCCGCGAACAAACGAACTCGCTGTATCGCTTGCTTATGTTTTTTACCTGCAGGATTATTTTAGAACTGCAGAATTATTTGGGAGTTGCAGGATTAACCGAAAGTTGGTTTCCGCATTGGAATAACAACATTATTCTGAATTGTGTTTTCCATTGGGAAACTTAATGATATCTAGGTGCGAGTATCATGACAGAGGTGATCATTTGCAAAAGTGTGGTAACTACTTGTCTGTCTAAGATTTGTCACCGATTACTCCACCGATGGCTATGGATTTGTCGCCGATTAGAATGGCAGAACGGTAACTTCTCCCAGCCCTGCCGGAGAGATCACAGAATAGCAAACACAGGAAGACTAGACAGTCTAAATATATAGTAACGGAGGCAGATTCCTGAGACTGTGAGCATTAGTTGGAATATAGCGCAGATTCCTGGGACTGCGTCATTAGTTGGAATATAGCGCAGATTCCTGGGACTGTGAGCATTAGTTGGAATATAGCGCAGATTCCTGGGACTGCGTCATTAGTTGGAATATAGCGCAGATTCCTGGGACTGCGTCATTAGTTGGAATATAGCGCAGATTCCTGGGACTGCGTCATTAGTTGGAATATAGCGCCGATTCCTGGGACTGCGTCATTAGTTGGAATATAACGCAGATTCCTGGGACTGCGTCATTAGTTGGAATATAGCGCAGATTCCTGGGACTGCGTCATTAGTTGGAATATAGCGCAGATTCCTGGGACTGCGTCATTAGTTGGAATATAGCGCAGATTCCTGGGACTGCGTCATTAGTTGGAATATAGCGCAGATTCCTGGGACTGCGTCATTAGTTGGAATATAGCGCAGATTCCTGGGACTGCGTCATTAGTTGGAATATAGCGCAGATTCCTGGGACTGCGTCATTAGTTGGAATATAGCGCAGATTCCTGAGCTGTGAGCATTAGTTGGAATATAGCGCAGATTCCTGGGACTGCGTCAATTGTTGGAATATAGAGCAGATTCCTGGGACTGCGTCATTAGTTGGAATATAGCGCAGATTCCTGGGACTGCGTCATTAGTTGGAATATAGCGCAGATTCCTGGGACTGCGTCATTAGTTGGAATATAGCGCAGATTCCTGGGACTGCGTCATTAGTTGGAATATAGCGCAGATTCCTGGGACTGCGTCATTAGTTGGAATATAGCGCAGATTCCTGGGACTGCGTCATTAGTTGGAATATAGCGCAGATTCCTGGGACTGCGTCATTAGTTGGAATATAGCGCAGATTCCTGGGACTGCGTCATTAGTTGGAATATAGCGCAGATTCCTGAGCTGTGAGCATTAGTTGGAATATAGCGCAGATTCCTGGGACTGCGTCATTAGTTGGAATATAGCGCAGATTCCTGGGCTGCGTCATTAGTTGGAATATAACGCAGATTCCTGGGACTGTGAGCATTAGTTGGAATATAGCGCAGATTCCTGGGGCTGCGTCATTAGTTGGAATATAGCGCAGATTCCTGGGACTGTGTCATTAGTTGGAATATAGCGCAGATTCCTGGGACTGCGTCATTAGTTGGAATATAGCGCAGATTCCTGGGACTGCGTCATTAGTTGGAATATAACGCAGATTCCTGGGAATGTGAGCATTAGTTGGAATATAGCGCAGATTCCTGGGACTGCGTCATTAGTTAGAATATAACGCAGATTCCTGGGACTGTGAGCATTAGTTGGAATATAGCGCAGATTCCTGGGACTGCGTCATTAGTTTGAATATAGCGCAGATTCCTGGGACTGTGAGCATTAGTTGGAATATAGCGCAGATTCCTGGGACTGCGTCATTAGTTGGAATATAGCGCAGATTCCTGGGACTGCGTCATTAGTTGGAATATAGCGCAGATTCCTGGGACTGCGTCATTAGTTGGAATATAGCACAGATTCCTGGGACTGCGTCATTAGTCGGAATATAACGCAGATTCCTGGGACTGCGTCATTAGTTGGAATATAGCGCAGATTCCTGGGACTGCGTCATTAGTTGGAATATAGCGCAGATTCCTGGGACTGCGTCATTAGTTGGAATATAGCGAAGATTCCTGGGACTGCGACATTAGTTGGAATATAGCGCAGATTCCTGGGACTGCGTCATTAGTTGGAATATAGCGCAGATTCCTGGGACTGCGTCATTAGTTGGAATATAACGCAGATTCCTGGGACTGCGTCATTAGTTGGAATATAGCGCAGATTCCTGGGACTGCGTCATTAGTTGGAATATAGCGCAGATTCCTGGGACTGCGTCATTAGTTGGAATATAGCGCAGATTCCTGAGCTGTGAGCATTAGTTGGAATATAGCGCAAATTCCTGGGACTGCGTCATTTGTTGGAATATAGCGCAGATTCCTGGGACTGCGTCATTTGTTGGAATATAGCGCAGATTCCTGGGACTGCGTCATTAGTTGGAATATAGCGGAGATTCCTGGGACTGCGTCATTAGTTGGAATATAGCGCAGATTCCTGGGACTGCGTCATTAGTTGGAATATAGCGCATATTCCTGGGACTGCGTCATTAGTTGGAATATAGCGCAGATTCCTGGGACTGCGTCATTAGTTGGAATATAACGCAGATTCCTGGGACTGCGTCATTAGTTGGAATATAGCGCAGATTCCTGAGCTGTGAGCATTAGTTGGAATATAGCGCAGATTCCAGGGACTGCGTCATTAGTTGGAATATAGCGCAGATTCCTGGGACTGCGTCATTAGTTGGAATATAACGCAGATTCCTGGGACTGTGAGCATTAGTTGGAATATAGCACAGATTCCTGGGACTGCGTCATTAGTTGGAATATAGCGCAGATTCCTGGGACTGCGTCATTAGTTGGAATATAGCGCAGATTCCTGGGACTGCGTCATTAGTTGGAATATAGCGCAGATTCCTGGGACTGCGTCATTAGTTGGAATATAACGCAGATTCCTGGGACTGTGAGCATTAGTTGGAATATAGCGCAGATTCCTGGGACTGCGTCATTAGTTGGAATATAACGCAGATTCCTGAGCTGTGAGCATTAGTTGGAATATAGCGCAGATTCCTGGGACTGCGTCATAAGTTGGAATATAGCGCAGATTCCTGGGAATGCGTCATTAGTTGGAATATAACGCAGATTCCTGGGACTGTGAGCATTAGTTGGAATATAGCGCAGATTCCTGAGACTGCGTCATTAGTTGGAATATAGCGCAGACTCCTGGGACTGCGTCATTAGTTGGAATATAGCGCAGATTCCTGGGACTGCGTCATTAGTTGGAATATAGCGCAGATTCCTGGGACTGCGTCATTAGTTGGAATATAGCGCAGATTCCTGGGACTGCGTCATTAGTTGGAATATAGGGCAGATTCCTGGGACTGCGTCATTAGTTGAAATATAGCGCAGATTCCTGAGCTGTGAGCATTAGTTGGAATATAGCGCAGATTCCTGGGACTGCGTCATTAGTTGGAATATAGCGCAGATTCCTGGGACTGCGTCATTAGTTGGAATATAGCGCAGATTCCTGGGACTGCGTCATTAGTTGGAATATAGCGCAGATTCCTAGGACTGCGTCATTAGTTGGAATATAGTGCAGATTCCTGGGACTGCGTCATTAGTTGGAATATAGCGCAGATTCCTGGGACTGCGTCATTAGTTGGAATATAACGCAGATTCCTGGGGTTGTGAGCATTAGTTGGAATATAGCGCAGATTCCTGGGACTGCGTCATTAGTTGGAATATAACGCAGATTCCTGGGACTGTGAACATTAGTTGGAATATAGCGCAGGTTCCTGGGACTGCGTCATTAGTTGGAATATAGCGCAGATTCCTGGGACTGCGCCATTAGTTGGAATATAGCGCAGATTCCTGGGACTGCGTCATTAGTTGGAATATAGCGCAGATTCCTGGGACTGCGTCATTAGTTGGAATATAGCGCAGATTCCTGGGACTGCGTCATTAGTTGGAATATAGCGCAGATTCCTGGGACTGCGTCATTAGTTGGAATATAACGCAGATTCCTGGGACTGTGAGCATTAGTTGGAATATAGCGCAGATTCCTGGGACTGCGTCATTAGTTGGAATATAACGCAGATTCCTGGGACTGTGAGCATTAGTTGGAATATAGCGCAGATTCCTGGGACTGCGTCATTAGTTGGAATATAGCGCAGATTCCTGGGACTGCGTCATTAGTTGGAATATAGCGCAGATTCTTGGGACTGCGTCATTAGTTGGAATATAGCGCAGATTCCTGGGACTGCGTCATTAGTTGGAATATAGCGCAGATTCCTGGGACTGCGTCATTAGTTGGAATATAGCGCAGATTCCTGGGACTGCGTCATTAGTTGGAATATAGCGCAGATTCCTGGGACTGCGTCATTAGTTGGAATATAGCGCAGATTCCTGGGACTGCGTCATTAGTTGGGATATAGCGCAGATTCCTGATCTGTGAGCATTAGTTGGAATATAGCGCAGATTCCTGGGACTGCGTCATTAGTTGGAATATAGCGCAGATTCCTGGGACTGCGTCATTAGTTGGAATATAACGCAGATTCCTGGGACTGTGAGCATTAGTTGGAATATAGCGCAGATTCCTGGACTGCGTCATTAGTTGGAATATAGCGCAGATTCCTGGGACTGTGTCATTAGTTGGAATATAGCGCAGATTCCTGGGACTGCGTCATTAGTTGGAATATAGCGCAGATTCCTGGGACTGCGTCATTAGTTGGAATATAACGCAGATTCCTGGGAATGTGAGCATTAGTTGGAATATAGCGCAGATTCCTGGGACTGCGTCATTAGTTGGAATATAACGCAGATTCCTGGGACTGTGAGCATTAGTTGGAATATAGCGCAGATTCCTGGGACTGCGTCATTAGTTGGAATATAGCGCAGATTCCTGGGACTGTGAGCATTAGTTGGAATATAGCGCAGATTCCTGGGACTGCGTCATTAGTTGGAATATAGCGCAGATTCCTGGGACTGCGTCATTAGTTGGAATATAGCGCAGATTCCTGGGACTGCGTCATTAGTTGGAATATAGCGCAGATTCCTGGGACTGCGTCATTAGTTGGAATATAACGCAGATTCCTGGGACTGCGTCATTAGTTGGAATATAGCGCAGATTCCTGGGACTGCGTCATTAGTTGGAATATAGCGCAGATTCCTGGGACTGCGTCATTAGTTGGAATATAGCGCAGATTCCTGGGACTGCAACATTAGTTGGAATATAGCGCAGATTCCTGGGACTGCGTCATTAGTTGGAATATAGCGCAGATTCCTGGGACTGCGTCATTAGTTGGAATATAGCGCAGATTCCTGGGACTGCGTCATTAGTTGGAATATAGCGCAGATTCCTGGGACTGCGTCATTAGTTGGAATATAGCGCAGATTCCTGGGACTGCGTCATTAGTTGGAATATAGCGCAGATTCCTGAGCTGTGAGAATTAGTTGGAATATAGCGCAGATTCCTGGGACTGCGTCATTTGTTGGAATATAGCGCAGATTCCTGGGACTGCGTCATTTGTTGGAATATAGCGGAGATTCCTGGGACTGCGCATTAGTTGGAATATAGCGGAGATTCCTGGGACTGCGTCATTAGTTGGAATATAGCGCAGATTCCTGGGACTGCGTCATTAGTTGGAATATAGCGCAGATTCCTGGGACTGCGTCATTAGTTGGAATATAGCGCAGATTCCTGGGACTGCGTCATTAGTTGGAATATAGCGCAGATTCCTGGGACTGCGTCATTAGTTGGAATATAGCGCAGATTCCTGAGCTGTGAGCATTAGTTGGAATATAGCGCAGATTCCAGGGACTGCGTCATTAGTTGGAATATAGCGCAGATTCCTGGGACTGCGTCATTAGTTGGAATATAACGCAGATTCCTGGGACTGTGAGCATTAGTTGGAATATAGCGCAGATTCCTGGGACTGCGTCATTAGTTGGAATATAGCGCAGATTCCTGGGACTGCGTCATTAGTTGGAATATAGCGCAGATTCCTGGGACTGCGTCATTAGTTGGAATATAGCGCAGATTCCTGGGACTGCGTCATTAGTTGGAATATAACGCAGATTCCTGGGACTGTGAGCATTAGTTGGAATATAGCGCAGATTCCTGGGACTGCGTCATTAGTTGGAATATAACGCAGATTCCTGAGCTGTGAGCATTAGTTGGAATATAGCGCAGATTCCTGGGACTGCGTCATTAGTTGGAATATAGCGCAGATTCCTGGGACTGCGTCATTAGTTGGAATATAGCGCTCGGCCTAACAACGTGTATTACCACGCTCGGTTTCTCACAGGCTGCTCTACGACACAGCTTCCGTCTGCAAGGTAACAACCAGGTGGGTGGCAAGAAGTCATGTGACCAAATAGAGGAATCTGATTGGAGGCCCGGGTTTGTCTAGTAAACTGGCGCATTGTCTTGTAAACTGGCGCATTAGCTACCACCATTTCTGACAAACAAATAATGGACTAGTTGCAGGTTAGCTAACCCACTAATTTTAGGTGTTTGATGAAAAGCAAATGAATAAAACATATTTTATAGATTAACCCTCGCCCTACGGGAGCTTTTTTCACCTTAGCCCTACGGGGGGGGGGGTCCTAAAACGATCCCCCCTGTTAACTTCCCAACCAAGCAACATAGAGCAACGCGGTAAGAACCAACATGTTGCCTGTCTTGTTTGTAATCTAACGGTATACAATTTTTAGGTTTCGGGTCAACGAGTGACCTTCCAGGTCAAGTCAATGACCTCGATCGACCACGTCCAGAACAGCGATTGTGCTATGTCAGAAAACCTCAAAATGAAAA
This sequence comes from Chirona hameri, assembly GCA_036785665.1. Taxonomy (NCBI): domain Eukaryota; kingdom Metazoa; phylum Arthropoda; class Thecostraca; order Balanomorpha; family Balanidae; genus Chirona; species Chirona hameri. The sequence goes on along the minus strand of JAXIVJ010004308.1, from coordinate 28,813 downwards.
ATTGATGTGTAAATAAAAAGGCATGTTCCTGGACCAGATTTGTCTCAGAAATACAGAAAAGGTAATTATTTATTCGTATCTGGTCAAAAAAAGTCCAAAAAAGTTATTAAAAAATGACATGAATTTCTTACACTTAGGGAGCCATCACTCAGTCAAAAATTAGAGATATTTCTTTGAAATTTGGTTTGAGTATTGTCCATACTCAATTCTCTCACATATATTCAGTTTTTTTTTACATCTTTGAAAATGTTAATTTTGTGGTGATTTAAAAAAAGAAAAGAGTTTTTGTTCATTCTGGGGGTCAAAACCCCAAAATTTCGAAAATCCGAGATAGCCATTTTAAAGAAAATTACATTTTGTAGCTTTGCTTAATTGCGTTTGCAATTTGCTTCAAAACTTTGTTTTATACGATTTTTAAAACATTTCTCGTTTTTCCACCAACTTGACATCAAAACATAATTATTTCCCAAATTTCTCAACCCATTTCAATGAAATTTGTACAGCATACACATAATTGTTGTATACTTAGCTACTGAAAATTTCAACAAAATTTTCTGCATGTTTAAAAAGTTATGCAAGAAAAACCTCAGGGGGGTCGTTTTAGGACCAAAGTTAGGACCGTAGGGCGAGGTTTAACACTTCATTATCAATTCCTCCGGATTATTCGTTTTTAAAATAATTAAGCATATTTATGTAATTTGAAATTCTGCTCCCCGATTGGTCGTGACGTCAGATGGCAATAGTTCAGGCGGTCAAAGTTACTTGAGGTAGTCTTGGGCGGCTCGGTTGACGCATATTTGTAATAAGCTGCTCCCCCCCCACTCAAGAAGTAGAGGAAGGGGGGAAACATGATTTTCCCCCGATAAATTTGTAAGATTGGTCCTCCAAGAAGTTTATCGAGGGCCCGACTCCCGAGGTGCTCCCAGCCAGCCTGAGGGGCCCTCTAAGGCCGACAGAAGGCCCTCAGTCGGCCTGAAGGGGCCCTCAGTAGGTCTGAGTGGCCCTCTGTAGGCATGAGGGGCCCTCAGTAGGCATGATGGGGCCCTCGGTAGGCATGATGGGGCCCTCGGTAGGGCCTCGGTGGGCCTGAGGAGCCCTCGGTAGGCCTGATGGGGCCCTCGGTAGGCATGATGGGGCCCTCGGTAAGGCCTCGGTGGGCCTGAGGGGCCATCGGTAGGCCTGATGGGGCCCTCAGTATGGCCTGATGGGGCTCTCGGTAGGCCTGAGAGGTCCCTCGGTAGGCCTGAGGGGTCCCTTGGTAGGCATGAGGGGGCCCTTGGAAGGTCTGATACTTCAACATGGGCCTGTCCGACGTTTTTGTTTGCGTTTATTTAGGGGCCCTGCAAAATATAGTGGCCTAAATCCGAGAAGATACCATTTCCCGCCATTTTTCTCTTCTCGTTGATCGAGGGGGCCCCTGGGTTTGTTTACCCCCATCCGAAAATACCACCCACCGCAGGGGCTCCGCCACAGGGGGGGGGGGGGGGCGTGTCCCCCAACATTTTCGGATTGTAACATTACGCCTATGGGCGTTGCATGGAAATAATCAACTTCAGAATGCCTCCGCCCCCCCCCCCCAACTTTCGGAAGGTGGCGGCGCCCTTGACCCACCGGGCCACCGCCACTGATACCACCTCCATAACCGCTTTATCCGAACGCGTGCGACTTGTCGGCTGTGATTGAGACCGTCTGGTGAGGAATATGAGGCGGGAAAAGCTACCGCCGGGTGATACAAATACCTTGTTCTATCCTCTATCCATACCCAGGTCATGATTCCACCTGCGAAGTCATTTAGTACCTAAATATGTTTTCCCTAAAAAGCATTGCAAAATCTCCATGTTAAAACAATGGGAGTATCAGCTGACTGCGATTCCTTGGGCCCAACCACACTGGAGGATTGGCGATCGGTTGCACGTGCGCTGGGAAGTCACGTGACGGAATCCTTACGCCCCTACCTCTATTAAAGTACCTTGGTAACAACTTCCCCCTGCCTCCCCCCCCCAGCCGCCTTCCCCATCCTCCCGCCATTGGCCGCCGTGATGGAATGGTGTACGTGGCAGTCCAGACTGGCGCACCTGCACCGACCTGCCATTGGCCGCCGTGAGGGAATGTTGTACGTGGCAGTCCAGGCTGGCGCACTAACACCGACCTCGCCATTGGCCGCCGTGAGGGAATGTTGTACGTGGCAGTCCAGGCTGGCGCACCAACACCGACCTCGCGCCGCATTGCAGATGTCCCCAGGGCATCAAGGCTTTATTGATTAGGTTTAGGGATAATTCACCCTCGGACGCTTTCTAGGTTTGGGGAGAATTCACCCTCGGGTGCTTTCTAGGTTTGGGGAGAATTCACCCTCGGGCGCTTTCTAGGTTTGGGGAGAATTCACCTTCGGGTGCTTTCTAGGTTTGGGGAGAATTCACCCTCGGGCGCTTTCACTGTTTCTTGACCGGCTCCAATTCTCTGATTGTTGTGTGTCGCTGCAAACGGGCCAAGTTCGTGTTAACCCTTCCCCTACGGGGACCTTTTCTCACCTTTGCCCTACGGGTCCTTAATGGGCCCTTAATGTCCCCTGTTAACGTCCAAACCAAGCAACATAAAGCAATGCGATAAGAACCAGCATGTTGCCTGTCATGAGAGGAATCTAGCAGTATGCGATTTTTAGGTTTCCGGTCAACGGGTGACCTTCCAGGTCAAGTGAATGACCTAAGATCGACCACGTCCAAAAATAGCGATTGTACAGGGCGCTTAGTGTAACTTCCGAACGGAGAGAGATAGAGAGGCACCGTGAAAAGTAGCGTGATGCCTGTCATAAGGAATATCCAAAGGCATTCCATTTTGAGCATCTAGGTCAACTGGTGACCATGGGGTAGATCAATGTCTTTTTGGGTTTTTACATGACCTTGACGAAAATGTCATAGGTCACGATCTAAAAGTCGTATACACTTCAAATTGTTATAGGATACGTATAATTGTTGTCAACTCAGCTAATGAAAATGTCAGCAAGATGCGCCGCATGTGTAAAACGTGATTCAAGCAAAACCTCAGGGGGGGGGGGGGCGTTTTAGGACCCCCGTAGGGCGAGGGTTAAGCAATGCTGAACATATATGACTCGGCGTTTGGTGCGTACTTGATGATGTTGTCGATATTGAATTATTCTACTTCTTTTGAATTATTATACTATTCTACCATGCCATGTCGTTTCCCAGTACTGCTTCGCGGTTAGCAATCACATTACGTGGATGTATTGGCATCTATTCTGGATAAATGACCGATGAAAAAAAAAATATCAAAATAATAATTCACGGCAAAAAAATTTAATGAAACTAATAAGTGAACATAATGGAAATACCAAATGCAATTAAGAAAGCCGAGCATGCATATGTCATAACAAGTCATCAGAAAAACATCGGCTCGCTAAATCTGCTGGCATTTTCGCACTGAGATTGGGCCGACGCTGCAGATTGGCCGACATATATCAGACATACATGACATATATCTGATATATATGACAGATATCTGACATATATGACAGATATCTGACATATATGACATATATCTGACATATATGACATATATCTGTCATATATGACAGATATCTGACACATCTGACATATATGACATATATCTGACATATATGACAGATATCTGACATACATGACAGCTATCTGACATATATGACAGATATCGGAGCGCAACTGCGAATTATGGACGCCTTTCTTTGTCCATTATCCGGATTTCTACCTGATGGCTTTTCTCTGTCGCAATATTTTTGCCCTCCTGATGTGTCAATCTGTGTTACGGAAACCACGGAAAAAACATATCATGCTGTCTTCAGTGCGTAGCATCTATGTGTTTTTTCGTATTTATTTATGGCAGTATGAGAGACATTTGGGTTCACAATTATTTAAATAATACACCTGGGTTTACAACTATGGTTGAAGCCAATTATTTGGCGGTACGAATCGAAGCTACTCTAGTCACTTTTCACAATTTTATGTCTCTTTTGGTGTCACCGACTGTTAACAAATCAACAGAAGTTTAAATGAATGACTAAGATTCAGGACATTAATTACATGTGAAGTGTACGGATAATAGACTTACGACCAATTCAGACCATCGTCGAAAAGTTTGTTCCACCCAGAAATGCGTTACCTATTCTCGTCTCTCGGACAATAGTTTCAAAGTTTCTGACAACTTAAATTACTCGTGGAGTTCTTAAATATGTTTGGTGTTTAATTGAGTCGTTCAATGTCGATGTCGGGATTTTAGACTGGGAGGAGGCGCGGATACAGTCATTGACTGTACATGTTTGTATTTTATCATGCAGATGAAAGACCATGTTCCATAGCCACTCGTGTTCGTCGGAACTGCCTAGGATCAAATCTCGTCGTGGTCTCATGGTGTGATCATGGGCAGTTCAATGACCACCAAGATAGGTGATCCTCATTGGGTCATTGGATGATTACTTTGCTATAGGCCAGGGGCCTGAGGCCTGTTCGGCATCTAAGAATATGATTGGCTTAAGTGTCGTCACACCTTCGGTGACGTCATGACACCTTTGAAGACGTCATAGATAGTATGAATATTCTTTGGACAATTGCATTTGAGGGGAGGGGGGGGGGGGGGGAGGGGGTAAGCGAAGAGGCCTCAATTCTTTGAAGTTGTATTTAATCAACAATGCTTTCATGGAAGACCGAGAAATTAGCGATGATGACGTTGTCATTCATGAATCACGTCAACGAAGACCGTGATCATCAGCCGATGAGGTGAGTTGCTTCATCTTCATCTTATCAAAATCCACCAGTTTCCGCGATATGTGCCCGCTTATTTTGTCGCCGGCGCCAATATCGTCGAAATTGTATTCCGAAATCGGGCACATCCATACATTTTTGGCTTAGACATTCTGAGGAGCATGACTGGAGAGACGTCATAGTTTCTGACGTCATTCGCCAGTTAGCCTCCGCCCAAGCTCAGTGCGCCTTACTGCGCATGCGCAGTCGAATATTCTTAGATGCCGAACATGCCCCTGTTCGGCATCTACTAATATTCTGGGAGTCTGGCTACTGGCGCAAGTCATTCGGTTCCCGCCCCGGAGGGGAGTGGTTCTCCCCACCCGCAGCGGCATATAGCTATAGGCTGGACTACGGGGTGGGCGAGAATCACTTCCCTCCCCCCAAACAAAACTAATATTCGACTGCGCAAGCGCAGTAAGGCGCACTGAGCCTGGGCAAAGGCTAACTGGCGAATGACGTCAGAAACTATGACGTCATCCCCCGTCATGCTCCTCAGAATGTCTAAGCCAAAAGTTTCTGGATGTGTCCGATTTTGGAATACAATTGCGATGATATTGGCGCCTGCGACAAAATAAGCGGGCACATATCGCGGAAACTGGTGGATTTTGAGAAGATGAAGATGAAGCAACTCACCTCATCGGCTGATGATCACGGTCTTCGTTGACGTGATTCATGACAACGTCATCATCGCTACTTTCTTGGTCTTCCATGAAAGCATTGTTGATTAAATCAAATTTCAAAGAATTGAGGAATCCCTCTTCGCTTACCTTCCATCCCGATCACAATATATAAACCAATTATCATAAATAATTCAAAGGCACGTATTTCAGGCGTCAGAACGGGATTGCAATAACAATACAGCAAATAAATAAATAAAACAGAAAACAGAAACTTATAGAAAGGCTGCTGCAATTTTGTATCGGTCACTTCTTCATTGCAAATGCAGTTGTCCAAGAATATTCGGCCTATCTATGGCGTCTTCAAAAGTGTCATAATGTCATCGAAGGTGTGACATCACTTAAGCCAATAATTCAAAATCGTAGACAGATGAGAAACATGTAACAGGTTTTTCTGAGTTCGAAGTTTCCACCTGGAAGTCGCTAGGAAAGTGGGAGGAGCTTGTTTGTGTGTGTGTGTGTGTGTGTGTGTGTGTGTGTGTGTGTGTGTGTGTGTGTGTGTGTGTGTGTGTGTGTGTGTGTGTGTGTGTGTGTGTGTGTGTGTGTGTGTGTGTGTGTGTGTGTGTGTGTGTGTGTGTGTGTGTGTGTGTGTGTGTGTGTGTGTGTGTGTGTGTGTGTGTGTGTGTGTGTGTGTGTGTGTGTGTGTGTGTGTGTGTGTGTGTGTGTGTGTGTGTGTGTGTGTGTGTGTGTGTGTGTGTGTGTGTGTGTGTGTGTGTGTGTGTGTGTGTGTGTGTGTGTGTGTGTGTGTGTGTGTGTGTGTGTGTGTGTGTGTGTGTGTGTGTGTGTGTGTGTGTGTGTGTGTGTGTGTGTGTGTGTGTGTGTGTGTGTGTGTGTGTGTGTGTGTGTGTGTGTGTGTGTGTGTGTGTGTGTGTGTGTGTGTGTGTGTGTGTGTGTGTGTGTGTGTGTGTGTGTGTGTGTGTGTGTGTGTGTGTGTGTGTGTGTGTGTGTGTGTGTGTGTGTGTGTGTGTGTGTGTGTGTGTGTGTGTGTGTGTGTGTGTGTGTGTGTGTGTGTGTGTGTGTGTGTGTGTGTGTGTGTGTGTGTGTGTGTGTGTGTGTGTGTGTGTGTGTGTGTGTGTGTGTGTGTGTGTGTGTGTGTGTGTGTGTGTGTGTGTGTGTGTGTGTGTGTGTGTGTGTGTGTGTGTGTGTGTGTGTGTGTGTGTGTGTGTGTGTGTGTGTGTGTGTGTGTGTGTGTGTGTGTGTGTGTGTGTGTGTGTGTGTGTGTGTGTGTGTGTGTGTGTGTGTGTGTGTGTGTGTGTGTGTGTGTGTGTGTGTGTGTGTGTGTGTGTGTGTGTGTGTGTGTGTGTGTGTGTGTGTGTGTGTGTGTGTGTGTGTGTGTGTGTGTGTGTGTGTGTGTGTGTGTGTGTGTGTGTGTGTGTGTGTGTGTGTGTGTGTGTGTGTGTGTGTGTGTGTGTGTGTGTGTGTGTGTGTGTGTGTGTGTGTGTGTGTGTGTGTGTGTGTGTGTGTGTGTGTGTGTGTGTGTGTGTGTGTGTGTGTGTGTGTGTGTGTGTGTGTGTGTGTGTGTGTGTGTGTGTGTGTGTGTGTGTGTGTGTGTGTGTGTGTGTGTGTGTGTGTGTGTGTGTGTGTGTGTGTGTGTGTGTGTGTGTGTGTGTGTGTGTGTGTGTGTGTGTGTGTGTGTGTGTGTGTGTGTGTGTGTGTGTGTGTGTGTGTGTGTGTGTGTGTGTGTGTGTGTGTGTGTGTGTGTGTGTGTGTGTGTGTGTGTGTGTGTGTGTGTGTGTGTGTGTGTGTGTGTGTGTGTGTGTGTGTGTGTGTGTGTGTGTGTGTGTGTGTGTGTGTGTGTGTGTGTGTGTGTGTGTGTGTGTGTGTGTGTGTGTGTGTGTGTGTGTGTGTGTGTGTGTGTGTGTGTGTGTGTGTGTGTGTGTGTGTGTGTGTGTGTGTGTGTGTGTGTGTGTGTGTGTGTGTGTGTGTGTGTGTGTGTGTGTGTGTGTGTGTGTGTGTGTGTGTGTGTGTGTGTGTGTGTGTGTGTGTGTGTGTGTGTGTGTGTGTGTGTGTGTGTGTGTGTGTGTGTGTGTGTGTGTGTGTGTGTGTGTGTGTGTGTGTGTGTGTGTGTGTGTGTGTGTGTGTGTGTGTGTGTGTGTGTGTGTGTGTGTGTGTGTGTGTGTGTGTGTGTGTGTGTGTGTGTGTGTGTGTGTGTGTGTGTGTGTGTGTGTGTGTGTGTGTGTGTGTGTGTGTGTGTGTGTGTGTGTGTGTGTGTGTGTGTGTGTGTGTGTGTGTGTGTGTGTGTGTGTGTGTGTGTGTGTGTGTGTGTGTGTGTGTGTGTGTGTGTGTGTGTGTGTGTGTGTGTGTGTGTGTGTGTGTGTGTGTGTGTGTGTGTGTGTGTGTGTGTGTGTGTGTGTGTGTGTGTGTGTGTGTGTGTGTGTGTGTGTGTGTGTGTGTGTGTGTGTGTGTGTGTGTGTGTGTGTGTGTGTGTGTGTGTGTGTGTGTGTGTGTGTGTGTGTGTGTGTGTGTGTGTGTGTGTGTGTGTGTGTGTGTGTGTGTGTGTGTGTGTGTGTGTGTGTGTGTGTGTGTGTGTGTGTGTGTGTGTGTGTGTGTGTGTGTGTGTGTGTGTGTGTGTGTGTGTGTGTGTGTGTGTGTGTGTGTGTGTGTGTGTGTGTGTGTGTGTGTGTGTGTGTGTGTGTGTGTGTGTGTGTGTGTGTGTGTGTGTGTGTGTGTGTGTGTGTGTGTGTGTGTGTGTGTGTGTGTGTGTGTGTGTGTGTGTGTGTGTGTGTGTGTGTGTGTGTGTGTGTGTGTGTGTGTGTGTGTGTGTGTGTGTGTGTGTGTGTGTGTGTGTGTGTGTGTGTGTGTGTGTGTGTGTGTGTGTGTGTGTGTGTGTGTGTGTGTGTGTGTGTGTGTGTGTGTGTGTGTGTGTGTGTGTGTGTGTGTGTGTGTGTGTGTGTGTGTGTGTGTGTGTGTGTGTGTGTGTGTGTGTGTGTGTGTGTGTGTGTGTGTGTGTGTGTGTGTGTGTGTGTGTGTGTGTGTGTGTGTGTGTGTGTGTGTGTGTGTGTGTGTGTGTGTGTGTGTGTGTGTGTGTGTGTGTGTGTGTGTGTGTGTGTGTGTGTGTGTGTGTGTGTGTGTGTGTGTGTGTGTGTGTGTGTGTGTGTGTGTGTGTGTGTGTGTGTGTCTGTCCAACGGAGCATATTGGCACGTGGAGCACAAACGGCTTGGCCGATTTCGACGCAGATGGCACCGTTCGATGCGGCAAAACGGCGGTCAGATCATGGTACCATTTGCGGGTCAATCGATGGCACATGGCACGTGCCAAGTGCCACAAAGTGGGCGCCAACATTTTTCTTATTTTTCGCCTTCTCAGGTCACACGGTTGGTGACACAGACTTGATATTCGCAGGTCACGTGCGCGATACAGCGGCCCAAAATCCATTAATAGCTGCCGATCCTGAGGGGGCAAAATAAACCCTCCAGGGGGTAAAACCAAATTACGATTTTGACCCCAAGACAATGCCCGATCGCATTGCCGGCCTCTAGTATTACTAGAGGTCGGCAATGCGATCGGGACATTGCCTTGGGTCAAAAACGTACGATAATTCCGTAATTTGGCCCCAGCCGGCCAGGCCGCCGCTGATTGGCCGTTGCGGTGACCTCAGACTGTGACGTCACCACAAGTCGCCACTGGGCGGCGTGCCTCAGTGCTGTGCGGCACAGTATCCTGCTATGCGGCACAGTATCCACGACCGTCCGGCAACAGTTGACAGCGGAGGCCCGCTCCATCAAAATCGTAATTTGGTTTTACCCCCCTGGAGGGTTTATTTTTTTCCCCCTCAGGATCGGCAGTCATTAATGGATTTTGGGCCGCTGTATCGCGCACGTGATCTGCGAGTATCAAGTCTGTGTCACCAATTGTGTGACCTGAGGACGCGAAAAATATAAAAAAAATGTTGACGCCCATTTTTTGGCACTTGGCACGTGCCACGTGCCATTGATTGACCCGAAAATAGTACCATAATCTGTACGCCGTTTTGCCGCATCGGACGGTGTCACCCGCGTCGAAATCGGCCCAGCCGTTTGGGCTCCACGTGCCAATATGCTCCGTTGGACAGACACACACACACACACACACACACACACACACACACACACACACACACACACACACACACACATACACACACACACACACACACACACACACACACACACACACACACACACACACAAACGCACACACACACACACACACAAAAGCTCCTCCCACTTTCCGAGCGCGACGGCCCGGTGGAAATCTTCGAACTCAGAAAAACATGTAAACATGTTTCTCTTCTTGCTACGATTTTGAACTAGATGCCGGCAATGCGATCGGGGCATTGCCTTGGGGTTAAAATCGTACGATAATTCCGTAATTTGGCCCAAGCCGGCCAGGCCTCCGCTGATTGACCGCTGCGGTGACCTCAGACTGTGACGTGACCACAAGTCGCCACTGGGCGGCGTGCCTCAGTGCTATGTGGCACAGTATCCAGCTTTGCGGCACAGTATCCACAGCCGGCCGGCACCAGCTGACAGCGGAGGCCGCTCCTTCAAAATAGTAATTTGGTTTTCCCCCTGGGGGGTTTATTTTGCCCTCCTCCGGATCGGTAGCCATTAATGGATTTTGGGCCGCTGTATCGCGCACGTGACCTGCGAGTAGCAAGTCTGTGTCACCAACCGTGTGACCTGAGGAGGCGAAAAAAGAAAAAAATGATGGCGCCCACGTTTTGGTACTTGGCACGTGCCACGTGCCATCTATTGACCCGAAAATGATATCATCATCTGTGCCCTGTTTTGCCGCATCGACCGGTGCCACCCGCGTCGAAATCGGCCCGGCCATTTGGGCTCCACGTGCCAATATGCTCCGTTGGACAGACACACATACACACACACACACACACACACACACACACACACACACACACACACACAAACGAGCTCCTCCCACTTTCCGAGCGACGGCCCGGTGGAAATCTTCGAACTCTGAAAAACATGGTAAACATGTTTCTCATTTTCTACGATTTTGAACTATTACGAGGGTGGAGTCTAACGTTACGAGTTTCCGCTTAGGATGAAGATCAGCAACGGAAGGTACCGGTATTTTAGCGTAATCGCATCCCAGATCAGTTAGGAGGTATCTTAGCTAAAATCCCGAACAACAGGGCCCAGTTTCTCCGCGCTGAGCCAACCCAGCTTCTCAAGCAGGTCCGATACATGATCAAACTTTTTGCGGCCGAAAAACACTTTTGCCCTATAGTTAGTATTTGTTTTTGAATTCGAGACAGGTTCTTCCGTGAACCGTTACCATATATGGTGATGCAGTATCGGACCTGCGAGAGAACCAGAGCGTTGACCAGCACGGAGATGACGGACGATGACAGGCGGTTCCTAAGATGGGATAGACCACTGAGAATGCCGAAACAGCGTCTAGTGATGGAGGTTACATGGGCGTCCCAGTTCAAAGTGCGATCGAAGGTGGTGCAGAGATTCTTAGCTTCCGAAATAGGTACGAGAATGTGATCGCGAAATTTTACCGTGACGTTCGGGGCATTGCGCAGATTTTGAGCGCTTCCCAACAGTTGAGTTTTCTCAGTGTTGACTTTTAAACCGTTTCCACGAAACCAGATGTCTAGAGAAGCAAGCGCACGTTCCATCCTACTCACTACGTTATTGAGCTCTGACTTCTAGCCACTGACTAAAATTTGGATATCATCGGCGTACTGTACTACTACTGCATCCTCGGCGAACAAGCTGAGGTCGTTGGCGAAGACGCAGTAGAGTAGAGGGCCGAGGGAAGAACCCTGGAAAACCCCGATGCTGTTGGGAAGCGGAGCTGAAATTTTTGTGTTGCCCAGAGCGTCAGTGAAGCTCACGCTCTGAGTGTGATTCCGAATATAAGCAGAAAACCAAGTAATATCAATTCCGTAAAGCTGCAATGTTGTCAATTATTTAGCGTGGTCTATCACATCAAAACAGTTTCTCAAATCCAGCAGGCAGGGGAGGGACAGCTCTCCACGGTCGTTAGCTGAAAGGATATGACCGGATATGGATATCAGGGCGGTTTCCGTCGAGTGACGAGGATGAAACCCGTGCTGAGTGGAGGAAAGGAGGTGGTTTTGAGAAGGGTAATTGTAGAGCTGTTGGTGGACGGCCCGCTCTACAATTTTGGAGATGACTGGAACTATAGAAATTGGCCGGAAGTTGGATGGATTAGAAGGATCACCGGCTTTATGGATTGGGTAAACAAGGAGTGTTTCTAGGATTGAGGAACATCCGAGAGAGAGAGAGAGATGCTGGAATTGACCAAATGCAGGAGCACCGTGCCAATCGCGTCAAAAGACAGGCGAATCATGCGCGCCCGCTCGGTCATCGTCCAAAAAGGCGTTTTACTGGTAGGTAGGAAAACAACCTCAACACCGAAGTTTTAGATTCCGTCTACAGCATTGCTTAACACGCTGTTTTTTATTCTTCTCGGTGGTTTTCATATCATGATACTGGAGACTGGAGGCTTGACTGGAGCTCATCTTTGTTTACCAATTTTCAACACCTTACGGATTTATTTACCCATAAATGAAAACAAAACAAAAACTCGACACGAATAGCTTGCATTTTGTGTGCGCTGATTGTTTCTCGGATGTGCTTATTTTCACATTCGACTGGATTTAATCATTTATTGAGATCATTCATTTGATTCATCATTGAGATAATGTACTGCCTCAGCAGGGAGAATGCTCCACTGATGCATTTACATGAAAGTCAAAGGTGCCGATGCAAAGGCGAAACCGAAAAAAAAACCATTCACACCGATTGGAAGCCTGTTCGCGTCTGAGCAGATCTCCTTTGGCGGTGCATTCAGCACTACAGATATTTAGCCTGATTCCAATATCCAGCCTATCCAGGAGACAAATGGTAAGCCTGATTCCAATATCCAGCCTATCCAGGAGACAAATGGTAAGCCTGATTCCAATATCCAGCCTATCCAGGAGACAAATGGTAAGCCTGATTCCAATATCCAGCCTATCCAGGAGACAAATGGTAAGCCTGATTCCAATATCCAGCCTATCCAGGAGACAAATGGTAAGCCTGACTCCAATATCCAGCCTATCCAGGAGACAAATGGTAAGCCTGATTCCAATATCCAGCCTGTCCAGGAGACAAATGGTAAGCCTGATTCCAATATCCAGCCTATCCAGGAGCTCGAGCGACACCCGCTGAATACGAGATGTATATGAAATATTATGTATTACACGTCATGCGATGGAAACCCAGTGTTAAATCGGAAATTGGAAAGAAAAATGCATTTATGGCGCCAAATTTCCCAAACTGGCGCCAAACTGCGTCTGCGTGTGGCCAATAATGAAGGAGCACATTTATCCATCAAATCTGACGTCATCAAATCTGACGTCTCAAACGCCATTGATTTGCCATAAATCATTTACCCGGGGTAATCAAATTGCCAGCTCACAACCTGATTGCGTTTGCAGTTCCCACCGAAATAATCAGAGTGCTACAGAACAAGGCCTGGTGGAAATGTACTAGCAACCGCTACCGGCACGTACGCTGCGTGACCTACAGCCGTGAGGTCAATAGCCTCAGGGCAGTGACCTCCTCTTCAGGTCTCCAGCGCGGGTGTAGCCTTCTGGCCTTCGTCTTACGCGAGAAGTGACCTTGACCTCGTGACCTTTTGACCTTTTGATATATATGTATAGCTCGCAAACGAGTGATGGTGACGAGCCAGTTGTAACTCACAGTTCACGTTTGGCGAGGATTCTGTTCATATGAATGATTAAAACTGCTCTAAGAATCCTATGTCCGTCCCTTAACCCTCGTCAGTGTAGGGGAGAGGGGATGGGGGTGCATGCCACCCTCCCTCATTTTTCGGGAATAACTCATGTATTTAACAACCGACTGCGATTACATTTTCAGTACCCTACTTTTGAACAATGTACACATACCCTGAGTTTTGTTTTAGCTTCTACCCCCATGACCCGTGATCAATAACCTGTTTCTCAAGGTCATGTCAGGCCCAACCGACGTCCCGTAGTATCGATGCATGTGACCTGTGCAGTTTCCGAGTGTTTGTTGCTCAGGAGCATATGTACAGGTGTTAACAAGTGACATTTATGGCTTCCACTAAGATCGTGACCTCGATTGACCTTTTCAGAGATCACCCGAGGTCACTGGCCTCCGATGACCTGAGATGATTTGTTTGGCCTCTGACAGTTTCTAGGACATTTTGTGATGCTGATTTCAAATTTTGAATCCATTTTACATTATTATATGTTCCAATGGGGTCATGCCCTTTCACAGGTCAACCGAGGTCGCTGACCTCAGATGACCTGATATGACTTTTTTGGAATCTAGTAGTTTCTAGGACATTTTGTGAAGCTGAATTCAAATTTAGTACCCATTTTGCATAATTATATGCTCATTCACGATTCTAGCTCGATTAAATTCAATTTCTACGCATTTACGATTTGGATGACATCCGGGTCATTGACATGACCTAAAAGGTCACCTAATGACCCATGACCTTAACATCGGAAATCAACATCTTCCTCTCATCACAAGCAACACGCTCGTTTTTTAATCGAAACTCTAGTTCAATTAGGGGCGAAACGCCAAGGGAGGGGGGGGGGGGTCGTACCCCCCCCCCCTACACGGTCACGTAGGTATTTTGCCCTACACTGGCGAGGGTTAAACTGACCTGCACGATACAAGGTACAAGCGTTGTATAGGTTTCTTTTCGCGGGGAAAAAATGTAATGAAATATGATAACGGGAGGCAGCGTGACAAATTAGTCTTAGTTTCAAAACGTTATATGTTTGAAACGGCCTGCCGTTCACAGTATCTATTCTCCTTTTGAAAAAAATGTTATCCTGAGGGAAGTCAGGGATTACACCGATGGATTGACAGCTGACAGCAGGATGATAAGCTTCTTAAGCATCGTTTCCGACGTCATCCAGAGAAAATAAAACAAATCGGTCTTGAGCAGTGGTCTTTGGCTACCTCGAGGAATAATCCCTTCGGCTTACTGTGTCGGATTTTCTAGTGACTTCTGGCACAAAACTGCTTCCGTCTGGTTCGAGTCTGCTCCAGAAAGACCCAACTTCAACTATTCCCTGAGTGACTCCTCGCGGCGTGTCCAGTATGCCTCGCGGCATGTCCAGTATGCCTCGCGGCATGTCCAGTATGCCTCGCGGCATGTCCAATATGCCTCGCGGCGTGTCCAGTATGCCTCGCGGCGTGTCCAGTATGCCTCGCGGCGTGTCCAGTATGCCTCGCGGCATGTCCAGTACGCCTCGCGGCATGTCCAGTATGCCTCGCGGCGTGTCCAGTATGCCTCGCGGCGTGTCCAGTATGCCTCGCGGCATGTCCAGTATGCCTCGCGGCATGTCCAGAATGCCTCGCGGCACATCCAGTATGCCTCGCGGCATGTCCAGTATGCCTCGCGGCATGTCCAGTATGCCTCGCGGCATGTCCAGTACGCCTCGCGGCATGTCCAGTATGGCTCGCGGCATGTCCAGTAGAACACGTCGTCATTTGCCGAATTCAGATAGCAGATCTGACGGAGGGATTTTTTATGTCTTGGTACTTTCTTAACATGATGTATTTTTTTAATTCGAAAATTTATCCTATCGGGTTTTGTGATTTGTAAACCATTGCAAACGCCGTTTCGGCGTTGAAGTCTCTCGTTGTAAACGTATTGGTGCTATCGTCCGGTAAAACACTTATGATATTGTTATTGTTCTTCGTCATTTTACGGATCGGAAAGTGAAGTGGGTGACTTACAGAATACATTTGAGTTCGTCTAGGGTTTCTAAAAGTGTAGGTAGGCAAGGTTATTTGGCAGTCATACGGGCTTAAGTGGTGGGTTTTGGTGGCACTTTTTTGCACTTAGGCCAAAGCACCTATCCACCTTATTATTTATCCACCTTATTAAGGATATTTTAGCACAGTAACTGGCGGAAATTAAACACAATATTAAAGAGGAACTCCTTTGGATTGGAACTTGTTCAATGTTGACAGTTGAATTGTCACCTAACGCATCATCGAGCGATGTCTTGGGAGAAGAAAAACAAAACGTCAGTTTATGCATTCCAAGCGTTCGCAGATGTTGGGAGATATACTGCTTTGTCAATAACTATCTACATAATGAAGATAGATGCGTTCAAACGGTACCAATGTGTTTGTCTCGTCGACAAGCGTCTCCCAATATGCAACATGACCTACGTGGGTCACCACATGACCTTGACCTGAGGTCATTTTTTCTCTCTTCAGTTGACCTAACCTGGTCAACATGAATATGATTCGAAGTGCCTTGACGAGACAAATACGATGGCATCAAACGCATTGCTTTATCTTTATTAGGAAAAAGTTATAAAAAACAGTTTTGCCAACAAATATCCTTTTTGACATGTGATGACCTCTGGAGCCTAAAATATTGACCTGAGATCAAATCTGAGGACACCAAGTGGGATTGACTTTTTCAAGACATTCGATTGTTTTCTCCGTTTGTACCTAGCTAGCATATTTCCCCGATATATTTTGGGGGTGTTCGAAGCGAAGTCCTAAAACTGGAAAATATGGCCTTTGATGACGACTGGTGACCTCAATATTGACCTGACCTAAAAAATTACTGATATACTTTGGAAAGAACTTGTATCAAGCTATCTAACGCTGTTTTCTGCTTGTCTCTACGCTGCGTGGTTTTCGAGATCATAGGGGGGGGGGGGGCGATATCCCCCCTCCATAGCGTGTAAATATCAGAGGCCCTCCAGGGCGCGTGTTAAAGGGAATAGTGAACCTGTAACATTAGCTGTTTTTAACCCGCGCATTGCAGGGGGGGGGGGGGGGGGGATTTCCGCCCCCTCTCAGGTTTTTAAAAGATCCGACACTCGAAAACTAATTGTGAATAGCATAGTTGGCAAATAAACATGTTCACTATAGTTACAATACTATGTGAGCTATACAATGTCGCCCGCCGGAATTCCGGCGCGGCGGGCCTGGTGCTCATCTGGAACTGGCTGGCTCGCTATCTTGCCGAGTCAGTCCCAGTCCTTGTCAAACTGTTGATTCAGCGTGAGCAGTGCGGTGCATGTGATGTGCTTACCCTTAGCCACGCCGAACTCAGGATTTGCGGAGATGGTTTGTGGCAGTGTTTTCAATCTTACTAATAATTTGTCAGCTCTATTTTCGGCATCTGCAATCCAGATCAGCGCTCAGCCGGCAGCGATGCAGCTGCCAGGTGATCAACTATTTTTCGATAATGTTAATGTGCAAAATATGAGAGCATTTAGTGATAACATGGATTTTAAACTTGCAATACAAAACACAATTAATGAAATGAGAACTACTCAAACAGTCCCGTTATTAAAAATAAAAACATTGTATTTTTGATGCAGGACGAGACAATATATTCAATAAAGCATTGCAGATAGCCTTTATCATATAGCTTAACCACATGATTTCGTGAACGTTCCACAACCGAGCTGCTTACTGAACTTGCTTACTGAATTTGCAATACCTTTATTAGCATTAGCCTTTAGAAACAACAAATAAAGGAGCAAATTTTCAGGAGTCAAGCCTATCTGTTTTAACTATTGGTCAAATCATTATTTTGCGACAATAATCAAGAACTTAAACATATACAACGTAATCATAAACAAAATAACTCTTTTGTTTTGTCGTCTCATGAGTTATGAATTGATAAATACATCGGATGTTGAAAACTCCATTGTGGGTGTCTGTGTTTTTTTACTTACACAAACAGAACCAATTGCAAAATTTGAAAACCACATCGCGTGCGCCAGGGGCCAAAAAGCTATATCTCTACAATATTTCACGATCACGCAAGGCGTGAAACGTTTCAAAGCGGTGGGCGTTGTGGTGGGTCGGGGACGAGAGGTGGGTGGGTGACACGACCTTTGACCGGTCACCCTCCCCTCTCGGACCAGACTAGCCATCAGGCGCTCCGAATGTGCGGGGCTCTCAAACTGTTGTGGTTAGTTCGGTGGAGCGCCGCACGCAGTAGATAGTTACTTTCAAGAGAGACGTAACCCCCTATTTCATATCCCAACGCAGTTTTATGGCGTCGTAAGTTGTACTATGCTCCAAATGCATTCCTGGGGAAAGTTTGGACGACACGTCATGTCGAAAGTTGGCCGGCTCTTGACTTCGTGGTTATGGTTACGGTGTGCTCTTATAACACTGACACATGACAGCTTGGTTATTAACCACACATGACACA
This sequence comes from Chirona hameri, assembly GCA_036785665.1. Classification (NCBI taxonomy): domain Eukaryota; kingdom Metazoa; phylum Arthropoda; class Thecostraca; order Balanomorpha; family Balanidae; genus Chirona; species Chirona hameri. The sequence continues at coordinate 11,120 of JAXIVJ010004308.1, read as the reverse complement.
TGGCAGCTTGGTTATTAACCACACATGACACATGACAGCTTGGTTATTAACCAAAACCTAGGTTTTGACGAAGTCAAGACCGGAGGTTTACACTGCGGCAGCCTATTCGTGTAGTGACTTTGTCTGTCTGTTTGTCTGTCTGCCTGTCTGTCTGCCAAGGTATTTTGGTCCCAGCTCATCAACGAAAAGGCGCAGCGCCACGCCGTCTGCACCATCGGGAGCACCGAAACGGGGGCAGAGGATGGTGTCGGTCGCCAGTTGATCGGTACCACGTGACCCCATTGCAAAAAATATGTTTGCCAAGACGTGCCGCCCATACCAGTGGACGCAGGGCGACCAACCAAACTCGGTGGTCGGGTAGTCCACATGGGTGCGGAAAGCAAATTGGCAGATTGCCCCGAGGGTGGCACGTTGCCCTCCATAGGAGGTGGGGGGGGGGGGGGGGGGGGGTAACCTGGTATCGCGGGGTCCTCTGATTGCGGGATTTTTTTTCGCCAGCCGCACCAAATTTGGTGCACCGATAGAGCTCGGTGAGTGACAGATGATGGTGCCGGTCGCCGGTCGATCGGTGCCACGTGCCGCCACGTGGGCCACTGCAAAACCATTAGCCAACAACGACAGTCCATACCAGTGGAGGCAAGGCGACCAAACTCGGTGGGCGAGTAGTCCTCATGGGTGAGGACCCACTTTTGGGGGTGGCGACGGTGGCGCCCTCCAAAGCATGTGCGGCAGGCACGTGTAACTTTTTAGCGGTGTCCATCATTCGGACGGCCATTACGCGCGAGTTGAGAGCTAGCCGCACCAAATTTGGTGTGTGTGTAGCGCGTGGTCAGGGCTATCTGCTGTGCTATGCTTTATTTGGAGCTGGAGTCCCGAGTTCGAATCCCATCGCCGGCATTTGCTTTTTCACCAGCTTTTCTTGTCCAATTCTGTTTGTCGACGCTCCTCGTGACGTTCCAACAAATGGCTACGGTTTTGCCCCGGACCCAAACCCGATCCAGCGATATGGGTCCGCACTAGTAACTAGATGCGGATTCACGAACTGTTTTCTATATAATAGCTGCCTAGCCGACACGAACCAAAACCGTAGCCATACAGACGCGGACAAACAGACTTGCAAAATAAAAGTTGGTGACAAAGCACGTATCGGTGATGGTATTAGAACCCGGGTCGCCCGCACCGAAAATAAGGCATCAGCTGTTAGCCCTTGTCACAGACTACTCACACGTCAAATTTGGAACGGCTAGCTCTTAAAACTTGGAGATGTGGCCGACCGAATGAAGAACCCCGGTTATAAAAATTACACGCGCCTGTCGTACGTGCTTTGCGGGTGTCACCGTCGTTCATCCAAAAGAGCGGCACATCTCCATGACGACTACCCACCCACACAATTTGGTTTTGCGGCGTATCATATGCCGCAATGGACATGCAAGAGATTCGCTGGAAAAAGCAAGTGCCGGCGATGGGATTCGAACCCGGGACGCCTGCGCCAAATAACGGCATCGGCCAATAGCCCTGGCCACGAACTACACACACACCAAATTTGATGCGGCGAGCTCTTATAATTTACGAGTTAAGGCCGACCGAATGAAGAACCCGCTAACAAGGTTGCACGAGCCCGGGGGCGCCACCGTCGTCACCCCCCAACAGGCACCGTGCACCCATGGTGACTACCCTTCCACCGAGTTCAGTCGTCTTGCGTCCCATAGTATGGGCTGCTCGGCTGCGCATCCGGATTTTGCAAGGGCTCACGCGCAGTGCCTGTTGCACGTGCACGTGCCTATTCCCATCTACCAAAAGATGTTTTCCCCCGCTGCGGTGCACCAGACGGTGCAGACTGCGTGTCGCTGCGCCTTTTCTTTGAAGAGTTATTACCAAAATGCTTGGGACAGAGAGAGAGAAAAAAAACAAAAAAACAAACAAAGTCACTACACGAATGGACCGCCCCAGAATAAAGCTTCGGTTAACTAACTTTTGTTCCGTTAAGTTTGGGTTACCTTTTGTTCGTTAAGTTTGGGATTAACTTTTGTTCGTTAAGTTTGGGATTAACTTTTGTTCGTTAAGTTTGGGATTAACTTTTGTTCGTTAAGTTTGGGATTATAGGCGGGATTATAGGCGGGATTATAGGCGGGAAACATGGTGAACATGGTCTACCGGGTGGAAACAAAAATGTACCGCATTTTAAACTTGAATTGAAATATGCATTACATACATTATTGCATTACACCATTTTGAAGAACAATTCATGGGTATTTGTATCGAACATGGTTTACGGTTGAACGCTATATTTACACTCTTCACCGCAACACGTTACCTCAGGAAATGCGAGGTGCGGGATGTAGCGGGCTACATCTGCTTTATACGGAATAGTTCACCTTTAACCCTATTTGTAACAGGCTCCTGGCTACCCCTATTTGTAACAGGGGGGGGGGGGGGGGGGAGCGGATTCCGCCCCCCCGGAGATCTCGAGATCTACCCGTCCGATTTTCAAAAATGGAACGGTGTTTGGTTCCCCTCAACACGATCTACATTTCTAAATAATACAAAAATCTATTTTTTTGATAGGGAGGCAACAGGGGGAAAAAAACAAATTTTAGTGGTATTTTTGATCCAACATAGCTTTCATGCTTATTGACCGATTTTAACACAATTAATACGAATCGATAGAGATTGAATTGGAAATTGATATATGACAGTGGCGTTTGAAAATTCAAAAATGATAGGCGTGTGCAGGTCACTCAATATGGGGGTGAAGTAAATGCGTAATAAAACCATTTTTTATGTTTTTTTTTTAAATAAATGAAATGGTATGTGATTGTGACATTAGACAAAACAGTTAAACATCATATTTTGTTTTGCCATAGGCGGTACCAGGTTAGTGAAAAAGGGGGGTAAAATTGGGGGAAAATATTAACCGCAGACAAGTTGTTACCCAGCACTATACATATGTTACTGATCGTAGATAGTTCCTTTTTGCATGTTGTACTTAGTCATAGGCGTATCCAGGATCCAAACTTGGGCGGCTCAATACCTTTTGATAAGTATATTAGACGTTATTATGATACTAACTATTCAACAGTGACTATTTCCCTTACAACTTCAATTAACATTGCTTACCCCCCTTTTACCCTACCTGGACTCGCCTATTATCTTATAATCGTTCGTAGAGTAGCCTGTGGTGCGTGTTTCATCCGAAAACTACAGTATGTTATGTCATTGTACGCCCATGCCTCTTAGTTTCCTTGCAATAATATGACCCTTGTTTCTTCCATTCCTGAGCGCGCCTCTGCAAAAAATTACTTTATTCCCTTTTCTGGCCTCATATGTGCATATATAATTATAAGCTAACCGTCTATTGCGCCGTTATCGCTGGTATATCGTCATCACCAAGCCAGCCACCCCCTTTTCATGTGCCTGAACACGCCCCTGAAACTCTATATGTAATACATTATGCAAATAATGGAAGCAGAAGCTATCTTGTACATCTTGATAACTATAAATGCCCCTTACATTGCTCTATTTGCCTCCCGCCAAGCATTGAATACTTCCTGGAAACCCCCCCCCCCCTTTCAAGCCCCTGAAACCGCCTCTGCCATGGAATTGTTATGATATTTCATTAACATCAACTAATTTTCACTTGTTGCAATCACCGTGAACCGATGTAACTCCTTCATACTTGAGGCAGTTAGGAAGAAACCGTGAAGATCGCATTTCCGTATTATCGCCAAATATCGCCTCCGAACCCACCCAAAACTGTACCCTGGAACCGCCTCTGTTCTGGTTAAGAACTCAAAATTTTGACTCCAAATGCGGTATGCAATTCTATGAAAAGTCCCAAAATTTTATGGGCCTGCTTCCAGTCGTTCTGGAGATATCTGCGAAAAACATGAGGTGGGGGGGGGGGGGGGGGGCGGAATCCGCCCCCCCCTGTTACAAATAGGGTTAAAGAAAATAGTTCACCTTTAAAGGGAATAGTTCACCTTTAAAAGGAATAGTTCACCTTTAAAGGGAATAGTTCACCTTGAAAGGGAATAGTTCACCTTTAAAGGAAATAGTTCACCTTTAAAAGGAATAGTTCACTTTTAAAGGGAATAGTTCACCTTTAAAGGTAATAGTTCACCTTTAAAAGGAATAGTTCACCTTTAAAGGGAATAGTTCACCTTTAACCCTCGCCCTACGGGAGTTTTTTTCACCTTCGCCCTACGGGGGGGGGGGGGGGGGGGGGGCTGACAGCCCACCCTTGTTAACTTCCAAACCAAGCAACTTAGACAAACACGGTAAGAACCAGCATGTTGCCTGTCATGAGAGGAATCTCACAGTATGCGATTTTTAGGTTTCAGGTCAACGTGTGACCTTCCAGGTCAAGTGAATGACCTCGCATTTACCACGTCCAGAACAGCGATTTTGCTCTTCAGAAAACCTCAAAATTAGAAATTGATAAATGTAAATAAAAAAGCATGTTCCTAGACCAGTTTTAGCTCAGAAATACAACAAAGGTAAATTTTTGTTCGCATCTTGTCCAAAAATGTCAAAAAAAGTTATTAAAAAAATAACGTCATCAGTTTCTTATATCTTGAAATTTGGTATGGGTAATAGCCCATACTCAGTTATCTCACATATATTCCGTTTTTTTAAAAAAAATATGTTTGAAAATTTTGATTTTGTGGATTTTTTTTTTTAAAATCAGTAAAAAAAAAATTATGGGTCAAAACCCCATAAGTTTGAAAATCAAAGATTGCCATTTCAAAGAGAATGCCATTTTGCATCTTTGGTGAATTGCGTTTGCAATTTGCTTTAAAACTCTGTTTTCTACGATTTTCCCAATATTTCTCATTTTTTTACCAACATGACGTCATCAAAACAATATTATCTCCCAAACTTCTTGACCAATTTCAAATACATTTTTACAGCCTACGTATAATTGTTGTAAAACTCAGCTACCAAAAATTAATAGTTCACCTTTAAAGGGAATAGTTCACCTTTAACATGTTTTTTTTACTGAGATATTTGTATTTTTATTTATTTTAGATATTTGTAGAGCAGATCGAAAAATGAGTTGTGTGAAAGAATTACCTCCCTATGTTAAGTAATTTCGACACAGGACTAGTGGCCCGGTTTCGTGCCACGATCGGGGCACGAAACTTCGCCGAAGGTATGACGTCATACCCGTTGACATCAGAATTGCGTCATACGCAGATTCTGCAGCAAACTAGCCGTGCACGGTCATGAGTAAATAGTGCTGATTGTGATTACCATCGGGACAGTGGATTGAGCTAGTATTTGTATTTAAAAGATAAGTTACCTAGTTTTTAACGGCTTTTAACCGTTGGTTCAGTGTCGGGATCAGAGGCCCGGGGACTGAAAGTTCGAAATTGTTGTATCAGCGTGTGCGCCTTGAGTTGAGAGCAACGAGTTTCAGGTAAGTAATATACTGACCTGATAAATCATTGGTCATCAAACTGATTTTTTTTTTACACAGACCAGAGGCCATTCTTGTAAAAAAAATAGAGCCATGGCTGCAAATAAAATCGAAGCAGCGAAAAGCAGCCGGCTGCTTTTTCATTATTTAAAAAAATGAGAAGCGACTGAAAATATGTTTTTTTTTATAGATTTTTTATAGATTTTTTTTTATCCACTCGGCGGCAAATCTGACAGAAAAAAGAGTCAGTCAGGTATGACGCCATACCTACAGTTTGTCATTTAATCAGCAGAGCTGCTTCAATTTCGATTTTTAGCATAGGAGTTTATGTCAAAATAATGTTGAATAAAACTAAAATGTAATAAAACTACGGGTACGTGTCTGTTTCACCACTGGAATAGCACTACTTGTGGTATGGAATATATTCGGAGAAACCTCCTCGCGGAGGTACTCAAGCCGCGACGCTGATTGGCTATCGTATCATTCCGGAGAGAAATAGGCTATATAGGAAGGTAGAACTCTCCGGCCGCCGCAAGCTGCAACACCGACAGTAGCGCCATCTCTGGATTGAATTGTACCTACCGAGCGGTGACGTCATAGTACCCTAATCGCCCAGACGGCCTCCGCCGCATTGCCTTTACGGTCTATCTTTGTCAGTGGCGTACGCCAAGATTCATTCCAGGGGGGGGGAGGATTTTTGCTCAGGGCGCATGAGGTACCCCCCACCAAAAAACTCACCGGATTTGGCCCCACTATATCTTAACCGCGCACTGCAAGGGGGGGGGGGTGATTTCCGCCTCCCACCTCAGGTTTTTCAAAGATAGCGAAACAACGGCGGCGCGCAGCGCGCCGGTTTTTGGCACACCTGTTAGGACATCAATTGCGCACAACTTTGAGAAAAAAACAATTCCCCTCGGGTCATCTCAGGTCAGGTCACAAACCAGGTCAAGTGGACCCCTACCTCCAAAAATGTTTGCAGTTGTGCCAAAGCCAGGGTTTTTCACCGATCAGTTTTAAACTTAGAGGATTGTCATGAGGGCATAAGTACTTACAACTCGTGTATCTCGGAATTTCGATATCGGTGACTTAGGTCAGGTCAATTTCTTAACATCCCCATAAATAAGTCAATGGGGGAAATATACAAATGCTTTCTATTTCAAGGATATGCATGATATTAGTCCAATTACTTCTGGATCATGTTATTATAGGATATTCTTGATGATCCAAGTGTAACTTTTGTTCAGCGACCCCTATTTGGTCAATTTGAGGTCATGCGAGGGTCACCATCACCTTTTGGTCAATAACTCCGACATAATGAAGATAGAGAAGTAAAATAGACATCAATGTGTTTATCTCGTCGAGATACGTCCTCCCATATGCAATATGCCCTACTTGGGTCACCACTTGACCTTGACCTTGAGGTCAAATTGTTAAGCTAACTTAACAAGGGTCACCGACTGTATATCATTCGAAGTGCCTTGACAGATAAACACAATGGCGTAAACAGTTTTCCCGTTCACTTTATTAAGTACAAAGTTAATATAAAAAAAACGATTTAGCTAAAAAATATGTTTTTTTTACCTCTGGAGCCTCAATATTGACCTCAGATCAAATCTGAGGAAACCTGGGCATTTGTAAATTTCACTGCCTGGCGTTTGCTTTTTTCCGTTTGCTTCTACATGCATCGTTTCTGAGATATATGGGAATTTCTAGAGCGATGTTCTAAAACAGGAAAAACTGGAAAATTTGACCTTGATGACCTCTGGTGACCTCAATTTTGACCTGACCTAAAATAACACTGAATACTTTCGATAGAGACATGTATCAAGCTATCAAATACGTTTTTTCGCTTTTCGCTACGTTGCGTAGTTTTCGAGATCTAAGGGGGGCGGAAATCAACCCCCCTTGCAGTTCGTGTTCGGCGCAAAGCCCCCTGCAGTGCGCGGGTTGAGAGGGGCATAGTTTGCACCATTTGTCCCCCCAAACAAATGGAAAAAAAAAATATTTATTTTTTCCGACCAAGGGGGGGGGGGGGGGGATTGCCCCGTCCCCCTCCCACCGCTTGTGTACGCCTATGATCTTTGGCCGATTGAGGGCGGTCGCACAGTCTATATTATCGTTCGACTGTGCGTTTATCCCGCGAGTTACGGGGTGGGGGGGGGGGTTAGCCCCCTTAGAATATTAGGATATCTCAGCAACTAATGCGATATGGACGCTTAAACTTTAGTACCTTTCCGGGCATCATTTTACACCTCTTTAAGAGAAAAAACAATTTCGTCAGAAAATTGTTCGAGATATAGTGAATTTAGTTACGTCACTAAACACGATTTTGACACCAAAATCAGCTAAAATTTGCCAGGCCGTACAACTGCCGCATTTGAAGCAAAATGCAATCGAAAAACGCTAAAAGGAAGACAATTTGCAAGGGCTACAAACCAGTTATCTCGAAATGTCAAAAACTGTTTTTGTTTTACATCAAAACATTACATTGTTTTTAATGCCCACCAAAATCAAATTTTCAAAGATATTTAAAAAACGCAATATATGTCGGGATAACTACATATGAGAAACAACAACAATACCAAATTTCAAAATGATATCATCTTTTATGACTGAGCATGCATATAGGTATGGTAAATTATTGAACGTCATATTTTTTAATTGCGTCATTTGTTCTTTGCTTTTATTGACCAGATGCAACAAATACAGTGTCCAGCACGGTATTTTTTTTTAGGATCAAACTGATATAGAAACATGCTTTGCCATTCGATTTATCAATTTCAAATTTTGGACACTTCAGTGACCTAGAAACTTGACACTAATTTCACGGTAAATCAAGTCAGGGTGTAAAATGACTATCACTGTCGAATTCTACGCGTATAAAGCGGTCCATAAAACATGTGCTGCATGACTTTCGTAGATATTTTGTGGGTAGTGACCTTTTGTGACCTGACCTTGACCTTGATCTTTTCCAACAATCTCACTTTAGCTTATGTGGGATATGTATCATACCCTTTGACAACACTTTGGTGATATAGGCGCAATCGAAGGCCAATGAATGCAAGTATTGTACATATACTCGAATACCTCGATTTTTGACGTTTGACTTGACAAGTGACCTGACATGTGACCTTATTTGTAATTTTTAAGTGTGGGTAGGGGGGGGGTAATTTCATTGAACGCTTTCGGAATCTACCTTGCGCGTCCCACTGCGAACAATTGGTTCGGAAGATACCAGGGGGGCTAACCCCTCTCCCCCCGTGAGTCGTCGTTTAACATAATATACCCCAGTGACTGCCGGGCTAAGGGAAACTTCACGCTTGCTTACCAATATGATGACTAATTTAGTATCCAACAACCCAGATAGTACCTTCAGAAACAATTCAAAACGGGCGGACGAACCTATTTGGCGCCAACACCCGCAATCCTTCTTAGTCATTTGTCGTATTAGAGGGGGAGGGGCCTTTGCCCCCTAAACATATCCTGAATCGGCGCAAATTTGACACATTTATTTATATGTAACAATGTACAGCGAAACAGGGACGCAGCGAAGGGGGGGGGGGGGGGGGCTACTGGGGCCTTGGTACCCCCCCCCCCTGAGAAAACCGGTTTACACTAGATAGAAATGCAATTCTTGCTGCGGGCTCGAGCCCCCCCCCCTCCGTACTTCAACGACTATTCGCGCTGACGTCCAGACACGCCCCCCCCGGTCAACAACTTGTCACTGACAAAACGGAGCGACTATTTGATATGGCTACTTAACCTTGTGCCCCCCCACCCCCACATCCCTAATTACAAATCCTGACTACGTGCCTGACAGCAGTTACCGGCTCCAACCAAGCGATAGGTACCGGAGCTGCGGCAAACGCCACACAGCATGCGACTCAACGAAAACTACACTGACACAGCCGCGGTAAACAACACCATCCGTAGCAGACGCAACCATATCCTACGCGGGTTCATATCCGGCAGCGACATCCAGCAGGGTCGAGATCAAGCGTTGTAATTGTTGTTAAAGTTGTCTGTGTCACTCCAGACCGCTCTCAGTCTGTTGTAGCCTGTCGGCTCTGGAGGGACCTGGGCGGCGGCCCCCCAGGGCCCGCACAACTCGGCCTGCTCCGCCACCTCCTCTAATTCCGGTGGATCGTCCCGATGTTCAGTTCCCATTCTAGTGCTCATCATCGCTGCACTCGATCAGGACGTGTACGTGTATCGCCGTCTCTCTCAGATGGGGCACCGCCCCTCGCATGGCCCTATTTCAATCAATACCGTTTCCATTCTCCGATGTATTTTGCTTGGAAATATTTAAAATGAACAATTAAATAGTGCTACGCATTGCGGTACTTAATGCATTTAACAATTGGAAGCGACAGCAATAAGCGGGCAAAGCTCATACACTCGCCGAAAATTTTCCTCCTCCGAGAGATTCGAACACGGATCTCCAGATTTGGAGTCCTATGCCTTACTGATTTACGCTTATCGTGCGTGAGGGCGCCTCGCGTGGAGAAAACCTGCATGGGATAAACATTGCGGGTGTCACGTTGTCATGTGCAGCGAAAACTTCACCCGCATGCCGTAAGAATCGGCTAGGTTAGGTGAAAATGGTGGGGGTTATCTCGAGAAAATTTACTATCTTTACTTTTGAGGAGTAGTTGCGTTGCAAAACGGGCATATAGCATTCAGAGATATTGCTTTCCCCGAAAAAAGGGCCGAAAGAGGGATTGGGCTGTGCGATTTCATGGATTTCGCTACTTCTGTCAATCTTGATGATTTTCCTGTTACTTGTTCATTGGGCAAGTTTAAAGTTTGATTCGTTAAAAGTAATTGTTAAACGAATGCTTTCTTTCAATATCGGAGCATGAAAGAATCGCCCGGTGAGCCATGCGCGGAGACTGGAGAAATTCACATACGGGCAACTTGCCATCAGTCCGAAGCCTGAAATAAAATTGATATAAGGCGGCACTGCAAAACACTTGCTGAGAAAAACGCGGCCGGGACGACGCGGCTAGCAAGCGTCGAGGTTGTGCGTTCCAATACATTCCATACAAGAGGGAGTCCTTTTGTTGAGTGAATGGGGCGTCACAGTGTGTTTTCCTAAGGGGATGCGAGAAGTCGGGGTGTGTATATGCTGATCCGTCCCGGCTTGTCAACACAGATCAGTGATGTTAGAAAGTCCTGATGGTCGATACCTTGTGGCCACCATAATGCACAATGGGGCGACAATCACCCTTAGCTAACATCTATGGGCCACAAACAACGTTGAATTCGAAATGAATACGAACAACGAGCACATTTTATGAATCTCTTTTGCCGCCCCATTAGCAAGATTGCCGAACACGAAAACGAACTTTTTATACTGGCCGGAGATTCATCAACTTGCTAGGGATAGAAAAAAAGGTACCCGTAGAAGTGTTCATAATACAACAGAAGTAAAAGAGTTGTGGAAACAATTATGGGAGGAAAACAGCCTCATTGATGTGTGAGAGGAGCAAGCACAAGGACCAAGCAATACACTTTTTACCGTAAACAATCAAATTAGTTGCTCCTCGGATAGATTTCTTCCTAACAAGCGAGTACCTCTTATCGCGCAAGCCTATGGCGCTATTTCGGACGGATACTTGGTCGACCATAGAATGGAGACCTTACAAAGTGTCGGCAGCGAGAGATGGAGATACGGGAATCTATTGAAACATTATAGCGG